>OY292360.1:4660000-4837406 GCA_958496195.1 Timandra comae
TTATGTCCCTCATGCTCCATAACAATGACATCTCTGCTAGTTGTTATCTTTTTATTTACGGGATTATACACTCTATAACCTTTTACATTATCGGGATATCCAACTAATATTTGTTGTTCAGACTTTTCATCCCATTTCTGCCTCTTTTTTTTTTCTTTAGGAATATGGACCATAACCTTACTGCCAAATACTCTAAGATGACTTACATTTGGTTTTTTTTCTGTCCATAATTCAAAAGGTGTTCGGCTATCTAATCCCGATGCTACAATGCGATTTTGGAGGTAAACTGCTGTATTTGTGGCTTCTGCCCAAAAGTCCTTACCCAATTGAGCGTCAAATAATAAGCACCTCGCCTTTTCTATAGAGCGATTACGGCGTTCACATAAACCATTTTGCTCCGGGGTGTAGGGATTACTTTTCTGGTGTATTATTCCTTCCCTCTGTAAATATAAATCGAACTCTTTATTGCAGAACTCAAGACCATTGTCACTTCTTAAGCATTTAATCCTTTTGTTTGTCTGCGTCTCTGCTTTGGCTTTAAAATCCTTAAAACAATCTAAAGCTTCACTTTTGTTTTTAAGGAAATATACAAAAGTCATTCTTGAGTAATCGTCTACAAATAATAGAAAATATCTCGAACCACCAATGGACTGAACTTCCATGGGTCCACATATATCTGTATGTACCAGTTCAAGCTTTTCAATACTTCTATTGCCTCCACTATTAAACGGTAATCTGCACTGCTTACCTTTACAGCATACTGAGCATGTTGATTTTGATATGTCAACTTTCTCTTTCAAATTCATGCCCTCTACTGCTGATTGCATTTTAGTCAAATAATTGCTGTTCACATGCCCCAATCTGCGATGCCACATACTTCCAGATACGGCTGAAGCTACCATTACACTCTCAGGAACTCTCAACTTGTAAACTCCATTGACAACATTAGCTTCTGCAACTAATTCACCATTCTTATTGTAAACACTGCAGCCACTCTCGGTAAAACTAACCTTATTTCCATTTTTCAATAGTTGGCTAACAGACAATAGGTTTGTTGTCAATTCTGGAACACAAAGTACCTCTTTAATTAGCACTTCAAATTCAAATTCATCTGTCTTCGTAACAATATTTATATCGCCGGTGCACAACACTTGCAACTTGTTATTATTTGCAACTATTATTTCATCTTTTTTCGTTCGTAGTCTGGGCTAACAATCCAATTCTTATTAGCAGTTAGATGTGTACTGGCGCCCGAATCAATATACCAGTCGTTTTTACTAAAGTTTCCGTTTAGGAACACAGCATTAAATGCATTTGTTTGTTTTCTTACATTTTTCTTTTCATTTGACTGATTATCATTATTATTCGGACACTGATTCTTGTAATGTCCGCTTTGTTTACACTTGTAACATTTGACGTGTGATTTGACAGATGACGTACCGCCATCTTTAGCACTGCCCATAGACTTGTTTTTGTTTTGAGGTTGCCACTTCCGCGTACTTGCGAATGCACTCCCATTCCCATCTCGACATGCGTTCACATCCGTTTCCGCCATGTCAAGCAATTTTGTTTTAATGGCGTCCGTTGTGACGCCTATACCTGAATGCTCGATGGCCATAATCATAGGCATGTATTTTTCAGGCAAACCGGCTAAAAGAAGGCATCCAATCCATTCATCACTTATGTTAAAACCGGTCCCACTGAGTTTCTGCCCAGTTTCAATCATTTGAGTCACGTACGACGCCATTGAATTACTGTTTTCTAGACGAATCGAGGTTAGGGCACGCAGTAAACTGATTTTTCTTGTGAATCCCGAATCATCAAACAAACTTCTTAATTTGTCCCACAGTTTTTGTGACGTCGACACATCTTTGATATGCACGTATAGCTTCGAGTCGATAGTCATAATGAGTTTTGCTTTGGTTTTTTCATCATCCTCTGCCAAAATACTTTTTCCTGCAACTGGCTTGATACAATGAAGCATTCCTTCTAGCACCAGGAAATTTTCAGCCGCAAAAGTCCATTCAGAGTAATTCTCTCTTCCCTTTAGCTTGGGCACGTTTACAAAATAATTTGATGCCATACTGGAAAGACTAACTGACTAACTTTTACAAAAATAGCATGGGTCTGGGCCCATAACCTAAAATGAAACAGCACTTGTTGAGATCAAAAGAACGACTACTTTTTTTGACATAAGAATAGACATGACAATTACATCCAACTAACATTCCATTCGGTAGATGGCAGCACACTATATTTTACAATATTTTGATACATTTCAATACCAAATTTCCCAATTTTGGCCAAATTTCTTAATTTCCCAATTTTGGCCAAATTTCCCAATTTTGGCCAAATTTCCTAATTTTAACCAAATTTCTCAATTTTAACCAAATTTCATAAATTTGGCCAAATTTCCCAATTTTTGCCTATGTCCCCAAGTTTTGTCAAAATTCCCAACTTTGGCCAAATTTCTTAATTTTTGTCAAAATTCCCAATTTCCCAATTGTAGGGGTTTTGTGGGTTTGTAGCAAATAATAAATTATGTAATTTGTATTAAGGTTTAATCAAAAAGAGAATGAACCGAAACTACGCTTGACATAACAGAAAAAGGAAGTAAGCACACACGCGCCACACGAAGGTGGCGGATATTACTTGAACTAAGATTGCGTTCCATTTTCTACATCCACCCCTGAACGCAATCCCATGTTGAATACACAAAATTTATGTTTATCTATAGTTACCCCTTTAGTTAACACATCTGAAACATTATCTTTACCTTTCACATAACTAAACTTTAGTCTTAGATTATTTACATATTCCTTTAAAAAATGATATCTTATATCTATATGTTTGGACCGCGGTAAGTAACAATCATTAGCAGTGAGTTTGATGGCACTTTGGTTATCGCTGTATATGACTAGAGTGCGGTCGCGCTGGCCGCCAAGCTCCCACTGCAGCTGCTGCAGCCACAGCGCCTCCTGCGCCGCCGCCGACATGGCCATGTACTCCGCCTCTGCGGTGGACAGGGCCACGGTCTGTTGTTTCCTGGAGCCCCATGACACTGCACCACCCTGTAAAATAAAAATATATCCCGTGCACGATTTACGGTCACGGGGGTCACTCGCCCAGTCTGCATCACAATACCCTGTGATATTATCTTGACCATCTTTGGTATAAGTAAGTTTATAATGTTTAGTCCCTTGTAAATATCTCATTACCCTTTTCACGGCAGCCCAGTGCTCACATGTAGGTTCTTTACTGTACCGACTGAGAGCATTCACTGCATATGAGATGTCTGGTCTTGTTCCTTGAGCTACATATAGCAAACAGCCTATGGCATGCTGATAAGGGCAATCATATGGAACTTCATTGCTGTTTTCAAATTTCAAACCAACTTCTATGGGTGTTTTTGCCGGTTTACAATTTTCCATGTTGAATCTCATCAGTATTTCATTTATATACTTTTCCTGGTCTAAAGAAATTGTATCCTTTTCTCTGTTTATGTTTAAACCCACACATTGTTTTGCTTGACCAAGATTTTTCATTTTTAATTTTAAACTTAAGATTTTCTTTAGTTCATCAATTGTATGTAATTGAGGGCTGAAAATCATGATATCATCGACCCAAACTGCAATATAAATTCCTTTGCTGACATCGTAATAAATACAGGGATCAGTTTTTGACTGCTGGATTCCCATTTGTTTCAAGACATTGCTTAGCTTAGCGTTCCACAATCTGCTTGCCTGCTTCAACCCATATATGGACTTAAGTAAGTGGCATACTTGGCCTCCGATCTTGTACATCTCTGGCTGTACCATGTATATGTCTGTATCTATTTTTCCTTGAAGAAATGCTGACACGGCATCCATTTGTTCAATGTGGTAATTGTTCTGTGCTGCCAGAGCAAACAAGTAGCGAATAGAGGTGTATCTTACCACTGGAGAGTAGACTTCTTGGAAATCAATCCCTTTCCTTTGTGCGTATCCTTTTATGACTAGCCTTGCCTTGTATCGAATTATATTTCCCTGTTAGTCAGTTTTCGTTTTAAATACCCATTTGCATGGTAGTACCTTTTTGTTGCTGGGAAGATCAACAAGCTGCCAAGTTTTATTTTCTATGAGAGAGTTATATTCCTCATCCATTGCTTTCTTCCACTCACCAGCATGTGATGATGACAGGGCCTCCTCCACACTTTGTGGATCTGGTGTATTTGTATGGAGACAAAGCAATCCTATCTCGTCCTTTTTAGTCTGATTGCGTGGCCTCAACATCATTTTACTTCCATGTTGGTTCTGTAGTGATAATGGTTTCGGATGCTGATAACTATCGTCAAAGTCAGCTGAGTCAGTTTCGTACTCACTAGAATTTTCATCTTCAGATCCTTTCAAAACAGAATCAGTAATTGATCCACTTGACTGAGGATTGACGACAGATTCTTCCTGCTTATTTTGTTCTGAAATAGCACGGTCTTTTAATTTATCTGACTCATCTTCAATTGGTCGGGCTGAAATTGAACATTCATTGGTTTGGTAAACATTTTCAAAGAAAATAACATCCCTGCTCTTCATGACTTGATGTGTTATAGGATCTAGAATGCGGTACCCTTTGGTAGTGTCACAATAGCCCACAAATATCATCTCCTTTGATTTTTTATCCCATTTTAAACGTTTTTCTTTTGGTATATGAACCATTACCTTTGAGCCAAATATCTTAACATGATTCAGTCTGGGTTGCTTTCCCGTCCACATCTTATATGGAGTAGTATTTCCCAGAACCTTAGTTGGTGATCTGTTGACAATATAAGCGGCTGTGGCTACAGCTTCAGCCCAAACTGGTTTTTGTAAATTTGCATAAAATATCATGCACCTTGCCTTTTCTACTAATGTCCGATTCATTCGCTCTGCGAGGCCATTTTGCTGTGGGGTATATGGTGTAGAAGTCTGATGTATAATGCCACATTTAGCCAAATATGAATCAAAATTGGAGTTGCAATATTCTTTGCCGTTATCAGTCCTTATCCCTTTAATTGTAAGATTTAATTGGTTCTCTACTTTACTCTTATAGTCCTTGAAAATTTCTAATATATTTTGTTTATCTTTAAGGAAATAAATATGAACCATTCTTGAATAATCGTCAATAAAAGAAATGAAATATTTCATACCTCCATAGGATTTGCATTCCATCGGACCGCATAAATCAGAATGTATCATTTCTAACGGCTTACTTGCTCTGGTTCCACTATGTTTAAAAGGCAGCCTCGTTTGTTTACCCTCGCAGCAGGTGGAACATTGTATATTTTCTTTCGGCGACAACATAACCCCATCAGCACACTCAGGCAATTTCTGAAGAGCTGAAACATTTAGATGTGCCATCCGAAGATGCCATAAATTAATATCGTTTGGATTAATGATGTTATTTGACACCAAATGTGCACTTTCATCATCGTTTACATAGGTGTCTAAAACATATAATTTATTCATTAAGGTAGCTGAGCACAAAGATTTTCCATCTGCATTAAGTATATTACATCCATTCTCATTGAATGACACATTATAACCATTTTTGGTGATTGTGCTCACTGACAATAAATTAGCTGCTAATCCAGGTACATAGAGAACATTTTTCAGTTGAATTTTATTTTGTTCAGAAATTTTAATATTAATGTCTCCGATACATTTCACAGACAACGGCTCCTTGTTGGCAACAGTGATAGCTTTAATAGACGGTTCTCTTATATTGTACATCAAATCTTCGTTGCCAACCATGTGCGCAGAGCACCCGCTGTCAATATACCATTTGTCACTTGGTTTACCTGAAAAAGCTGAAAAAGCAGCAACAAAACTTTCTTGTTTATTGTTATCTTTGGTCACTGTTTTCTTTGCATGTTTGCAGAACTTCCCTATGTGTCCATAGCCATTGCAATTGTAACATCGGGGACCCTTGTATTTATCGGATGACTTTGGCTTCTGCTGACTATTTTTATAATATTTTTTCTTATGATTGGAATAGAATGCACTGCTCGAATCTTCACTTTTCACTTCTTGAAGCAATTTGGTTTTAATGAAATCAGCACAAATTTTAGCACCCGAGTTTTCTAATCCCATAATCATCGGTTTATACTCATCTGATAAACCCGCCAGCATTAAAGTGCCAAGCCATTCGTCATTCACCTCGAAACCTATGTTTCTTAGTTTGTGAGCAGCACTCATGATCCTGTTAACATAATCCTCTATACCGCCGCTTGATTCTAGTGAAGTATTGATCAATTCCTTCAACAAGCCCACTCTTCTGGTTAGCCCATTGTCGTCAAAGGCCCTGTGAAGGCTGTCCCACACCTCTTTGGCAGTATTGCACTCCTGAATATGAACATATATTTGAGTGTTTAACAATAAAATAAGTTTGGACTTGGCCTTGACGTCCTTCACTGGATCGACCCTTTTTCCGGCACTATATTCTATGCAGTCCCACAAGTCTTCATGCTCCAGGTATGTTTTAATACAGAATCTCCATGTCGAGAAATTTTCCCGTCCATTCAATTTCTCGATATTGAACATACTTGAGCTCATCTTAACAGATTTTTCACAAACTCTGTACACGTGCACGCCGGCTACTAAACCTCACTTTTTCGTACTCCTTAATACTTCGGAATTACCCCGGATTTAATATTTGCTAATACGGAACCCAACCACGCTCTGCTACCATGTAGGGGTTTTGTGGGTTTGTAGCAAATAATAAATTATGTAATTTGTATAAAGGTTTAATCAAAAAGAGAATGAACCGAAACTACGCTTGACATAACAGAAAAAGGAAGTAAGCACACACGCGCCACACGAAGGTGGCGGATATTACTTGAACTAAGATTGCGTTCCATTTTCTACACCAATTTTGGCCAAATTTCCTAATTTTGGCCAAATTTCCCAATTTTGGCCAAATTTCTTAATTTTACAATTTTGGCCAAATTTCCCAATTTTGGCCAAATTTCTTAATTTCACAATTTTGGCCAAATTCCTACTTTTGGCCTAATTTCCTTATTTTGGCCAAATTTCCCAATTTTTGCCAATGTCCCCAAGTTTTGTCGAAATTCCCAATTTTGGCCAAATTTCTTAATTTTTGACAAATTTCCCAATTTTGGCCAAATTTCTTAATTTTGGCCAATTTCCCAATTTTGGCCAAATTTCTTAATTTTGGCCAATTTCCCAATTTTGGACAAATTTCCCAATTTTGGCCAAATTTCTTAATTTTGGCCAATTTCCCAATTTTGGCCGAATTTCTTAATTTTGGCCAATTTCCCAATTTTGACCAAATTTCCTAATTTTAACCAAAGGATATTGGGCAAAACGTCCCAAGTGCTGTAGCACATCGTGTGATACATCATTTGATAGCTATTGTTAAGAGGAACAAATTATTCTTCGGGAGTGAAGCCGAATTCCCCGGCAGAAAAAAGTTACAGCCATTTAAAAAAAAAATATGCCTACTTTATACAAGGAGTTCCAAGGGCTGTAGCACTTAGTGTGGTATATCATTCGATAGCTATCGTTAAGAGAAACAAATGATTGTTCGGGAGTGAAGCCGAATTCCCCGGCAGAAAAAAGTTACAGCCATTTAAAAAAATATATATGCCTACTTTATACAAGGAGTTCCAAGTGCTGTAGCACTTAGTGTGGAACACCATTCGATAGGTATCATTAAGAGGAGCAAATGATTCTTCGGGAGTGAAGCCGAATTCCCCGGCAGAAAAAAGTTACAGCCATTAAAAAAAAAATATATGCCTACTTTATGCAAGGAATGCCAAGTGCTGTAGCACTTAGTGTGGTATATCATTCGATAGTTATCGTTAAGAGAAACAAATGATTCTTCGGGAGTGAAGCCTAATTCCCCGGCAGAAAAAAGTTACAGCCATTTAAAAAAATATATATGCCTACTTTATACAAGGAGTTCCAAGTGCTGTAGCACATCGTATGATACATCATTCGATAGCTATCGTTAAGAGGAACAAATGATTCTTCGGGAGTGAAGCCAAATTCCCGGGCAGAAAAAAGTTACAGCCATTTAAAAAAATATATATGCCTACTTTATACAAGGAGTTCCAAGTGCTGTAGCACATCGTATGATACATCATTCGATAGCTATCGTTAAGAGGAACAAATGATTCTTCGGGAGTGAAGCCGAATTCCCCGGCAGAAAAAAGTTACAGCCATTTAAAAAAAATATATGGCTACTTTATGCAAGGAGCTATTTGGCTAAGCTAATAAACTTATTTAAACACGATATTTCACTATTTATTATAAATTCTGATGAGGTAACGGTAAAGGAATAGGTACATAATATAAGAAATAAAATAAAAATATTTTGTAAGATTTTGTGCGTCTTAATCACTATCATATCATTCTAAATCATTTTGAAGCTCCACTTTCCAACTTCCCAAGAACGTTGTCTGTTTTTTCAGTAAGGCTTTAATAATGGACTCCTTGAATCAGTTTAACGTAACACAACCGAGCATAGCTCATTTTTGTTCCCCCAAAGGCCATTTACACGGACTCCTTGAATCAGTTTAACGTAACACAACCGAGTTTTTTTTTAAATAGTTGTAACTTTTTTCTGCCGAGGAATTCGGCTTCACTCCCGTATAATCATTTGTTCCTCTTAACAATAGCTATCGAATGATGTACCACACTAAGTGCTAGAGCACTTGGAACTCCTTGCATAAAGTAGGCATATTTTTTTTTTAAATGGCTGTAACTTACTTCTGCCGGGGAATTCGGCTTCACTCCCGAAGAATCATTTGTTCCTCTTAACGATAGCTATCGAATGGTGTTCCACACTAAGTGCTACAGCACTTCGAACTCCTTGCATAAAGTAGGCATATTTTTTTTTAAATGGCTGTAACTTTTTTCTGCCGGGGAATTCGGCTTCACTCCCGAAGAATCCTTTGCTCCTCTTAACGATACCTATTGAATGGTGTTCCACACTAAGGGGGCGTCCATTAATTACGTGAGGTGTTCTAGGGGGGGAAGGGGTCAAGCTAAATCTTTCCAAATCTCACTTAGGGGGGAGGGGGGGTCTTGGCAAATATCACGTAATTTTTTTTCTCACAGAAAAAGGTGAAAAATTGCGTGAAAAAATATTTCTAGAATAAAACATGGTCAAATCTGAGAAAACAGTATTTGTCGTATTCATCCGAACTTCGCAGAGCAATGAAGTAGCGCTCGATTGTTTTTCTTAATAATCCAACACGTTTACAGTTCAAATAGAAGTTTTGAAGAATCTCACGTGAGATTAGGGGAGGGGGGAGGGAGTTGAAGAAAATCTTACGATATCTCACCAAGGGGGGAGAGGGGGTCGAAAAATTGACAAAAACGCCTCACGTAATTAATGGACGCCCCCTAAGTGCTACAACACTTGGAACTCGTTGCATAAAGTAGGCATATTTTTTTTTAAATGGCTGTAACTTTTTTCTGCCGGGGAATTCGGCTTCACTCCCGAAGAATCATTTGTTTTTCTCAACGATACCTATCGAATGGTGTTCCACACTAAGTGCTACAGCACTTGGAACTTCTTGCATAAAGTAAGCATATATATTTTTTTTAAATGGCTGTAACTTTTTTCTGCCGGGGAATTCGGCTTCACTCCCGAAGAATCATTTGCTCCTCTTAACGATACCTATCGAATGGTGTTCCACACTAAGTGCTACAGCACTTGGAACTCCTTGAATAAAGTAGGCATATATATATTTTTAAATGGCTGTAACTTTTTTCTGCCGGGGAATTCGGCTTCACTCCCGAAAAATCATTTGTTCCTCTTAACGATAGCTATCGAATGATGTATCACACGAAGTGCTACAGCGCTTGGAACTCCTTGAATAAAGTAGGCATATATATATTTTTAAATGGCTGTAACTTTTTTCTGCCGGGGAATTCGGCTTCACTCCCGAAAAATCATTTGTTCCTCTTAACGATAGCTATCGAATGATGTATCACACGAAGTGCTACAGCGCTTGGGACACACTCCATACAAATCTGCCCATTGTCCTTTCTTAATTTTGGCCCAATTTCCCAATTTTGACAAAATTTCTTAATTTTGGCCAAATTTCCCAATTTTTGCCTATGTCCCCAAGTTTTGTCAAAATTCCCAAATTTTGCCCAAATTTCTTAATTTCTGACAAATTTCCCAATTTAGGCCAAATTTCTTAATTTTTGTCAAAATTCCCAATTTCCCAATTTTGGCCAAATTTCTTAATTTTTGTCAAAATTCCCAATTTCCCAATTTTGGCCAAATTTCCCAATTTTGGCCAAATTTCTTAATTTCACAATTTTGGCCAAATTCCTACTTTTGGCCTAATTTCCTCATTTTGGCCAAATTTCCCAATTTTGGCCAAATTTCTTAATTTCACAATTTTGGCCAAATTCCTACTTTTGGCCTAATTTCCTCATTTTGGCCAAATTTCCCAATTTTGGCCAAATTTCTTAATTTCTCAATTTTAACCAAATTTCATAATTTTTGACAAATTTCCCAATTTTTGCCTATGTCCCCAAGTTTTGTCTATGTCCCCAAGTTTTGTCTATGTCCCCAAGTTTTGTCAAAATTCCCAATTTTGGCCAAATTTCTTAATTTTACAATTTTGGCCAAATTCCTACTTTTGGCCTAATTTCCTAATTTTGGCCAAATTTCTTAATTTTTGACAAATTTCCCAATTTTGGCAAAATTTCTTAATTTTAAAATTTTGGCCAAATTCCTACTTTTGGCCTAATTTCCTAATTTTGGCCAAATTTCCCAATTTTTGCCAATGTCCCCAAGTTTTGTCGAAATTCCCAATTTTGGCCAAATTTCTTAATTTTTGTCAAATTTCCCAATTTTGGCCAAATTTCCTAATTTTAACCAAATTTCTTAATTTTGGCCCAATTTCCCAATTTTGTCAAAATTTCTTAATTTTGGCCCAATTTCCCAATTTTGACAAAATTTCTTAATTTTGGCCAAATTTCCCAATTTTTGCCTATGTCCCCAAGTTTTGTCAAAATTCCCAAATTTTGGCCAAATTTCTTAATTTTGCCCAAATTTCTTAATTTTTGACAAATTTCCCAATTTAGGCCAAATTTCTTAATTTTTGTCAAAATTCCCAATTTTGGCCAAATTTCTTAATTTCACAATTTTGGCCAAATTCCTACTTTTGGCCAAATTTCCTAATTTTGGCCAAATTTCCCAATTTTGGCCAAATTTCTTAATTTCTTAATTTTGCCCAAATTTCTTAATTTTTGACAAATTTCCCAATTTAGGCCAAATTTCTTAATTTTTGTCAAAATTCCCAATTTCACAATTTTGGCCAAATTCCTACTTTTGGCCTAATTTCCTCATTTTGGCCAAATTTCCCAATTTTGGCCAAATTTCTTAATATCCCAATTTTGACCAAATTTCCTAATTTTTGAAATATTTCCCAATTTTGGCCAAATTTCCCAATTTTTGCCTATGTCCCCAAGTTTTGTCAAATTTCCCAATTTTGGCCAAATTTCTTAATATCACAATTTTGGCCAAATTCCTACTTTTGGCCTAATTTCCTAATTTTGGCCAAATTTCCCAATTTTGGCCAAATTTCTTAATATCCCAATTTTGACCAAATTTCCTAATTTTTGACTAATTTCCCAATTTTGGCCAAATTTCTTAATATCCCAATTTTGACCAAATTTCCTAATTTTTGAAATATTTCCCAATTTTGGCCAAATTTCTTAATTTTGGCCAAATATCTTAATTTTTGACAAATTTCCCAATTTTGGCAAAATTTCTTAATTTTAAAATTTTGGCCAAATTCCTACTTTTGGCCTAATTTCCTAATTTTGGCCAAATTTCCCAATTTTTGCCAATGTCCCCAAGTTTTGTCGAAATTCCAAATTTTGGCCAAATTTCTTAATATCCCAATTTTGACCAAATTTCCTAATTTTTGAAATATTTCCCAATTTTGGCCAAATTTCCCAATTTTTGCCTATGTCCCCAAGTTTTGTCAAATTTCCCAATTTTGGCCAAATTTCTTTTTTGTCCAGATTTTCCAATATTGAGCAAATTTCTTAATTTTGGCCAAAGTTCCCGATTTTGGCAAAATTTCTCAATTTTAACAAAATTTCATAATTTTTGACAAATTTCCCAATTTTTGCCTATGTCCCCAAGTTTTGTCTATGTCCCCAAGTTTTGTCAAAATTCCCAATTTTGGCCAAATTTCTTAATTTTACAATTTTGGCCAAATTCCTACTTTTGGCCTAATTTCCTAATTTTGGCCAAATTTCTTAATTTTTGACAAATTTCCCAATTTTGGCAAAATTTCTTAATTTCAAAATTTTGGCCAAATTCCTACTTTTGGCCTAATTTCCTAATTTTGGCCAAATTTCCCAATTTTTGCCAATGTCCCCAAGTTTTGTCGAAATTCCCAATTTTGGCCAAATTTCTTAATTTTTGACAAATTTCCCAATTTTGGCCAAATTTCCTAATTTTAACCAAATTTCTTAATTTTTGACAAATTTCCCAATTTAGGCCAAATTTCTTAATTTTTGACAAAATTCCCAATTTCCCAATTTTGGCCAAATTTCTTAATTTTGGCCTGATTTTCCAATTTTGGCCAAATTTCCTAATTTTGGCCAAATTTCCCAATTTTGGCCAAATTTCTTAATTTCACAATTTTGGCCAAATTCCTACTTTTGGCCTAATTTTCTAATTTTGGCCAAATTTCCCGATTTTGGCAAAATTTCTCAATTTTGGCCAAATTTCCCAATTTAGGCCAAATTTCTTAATTTTTGTCAAAATTCCCAATTTCCCAATTTTGGCCAAATTTCTTAATTTTGGCCTGATTTCCAATTTTGGCCAAATTTCCCAATTTTGGCCAAATTTCTTAATTTCACAATTTTGGCCAAATTCCTACTTTTGGCCTAATTTCCTCATTTTGGCCAAATTTCCCAATTTTGGCCAAATTTCTTAATATCCCAATTTTGACCAAATTTCCTAATTTTTGAAATATTTCCCAATTTTGGCCAAATTTCCCAATTTTTGCCTATGTCCCCAAGTTTTGTCAAATTTCCCAATTTTGGCCAAATTTCTTTTTTGTCCAGATTTTCCAATATTGAGCAAATTTCTTAATTTTGGCCAAAGTTCCCGATTTTGGCAAAATTTCTCAATTTTAACCAAATTTCATAATTTTTGACAAATTTCCCAATTTTTGCCTATGTCCCCAAGTTTTGTCTATGTCCCCAAGTTTTGTCTATGTCCCCAAGTTTTGTCAAAATTCCCAATTTTGGCCAAATTTCTTAATTTCACAATTTTGGCCAAATTCCTACTTTTGGCCTAATTTCCTCATTTTGGCCAAATTTCCCAATTTTGGCCAAATTTCTTAATATCCCAATTTTGACCAAATTTCCTAATTTTTGAAATATTTCCCAATTTTGGCCAAATTTCCCAATTTTTGCCTATGTCCCCAAGTTTTGTCAAATTTCCCAATTTTGGCCAAATTTCTTTTTTGTCCAGATTTTCCAATATTGAGCAAATTTCTTAATTTTGGCCAAAGTTCCCGATTTTGGCAAAATTTCTCAATTTTAACCAAATTTCATAATTTTTGACAAATTTCCCAATTTTTGCCTATGTCCCCAAGTTTTGTCTATGTCCCCAAGTTTTGTCTATGTCCCCAAGTTTTGTCAAAATTCCCAATTTTGGCCAAATTTCTTAATTTTACAATTTTGGCCAAATTCCTACTTTTGGCCTAATTTCCTAATTTTGGCCAAATTTCTTAATTTTTGACAAATTTCCCAATTTAGGCCAAATTTCTTAATTTTTGTCAAAATTCCCAATTTTGGCCAAATTTCTTAATTTCACAATTTTGGCCAAATTCCTACTTTTGGCCAAATTTTCTAATTTTGGCCAAATTTCCCAATTTTGGCCAAATTTCTTAATTTCTTAATTTTGCCCAAATTTCTTAATTTTTGACAAATTTCCCAATTTAGGCCAAATTTCTTAATTTTTGTCAAAATTCCCAATTTCACAATTTTGGCCAAATTCCTACTTTTGGCCTAATTTCCTCATTTTGGCCAAATTTCCCAATTTTGGCCAAATTTCTTAATATCCCAATTTTGACCAAATTTCCTAATTTTTGAAATATTTCCCAATTTTGGCCAAATTTCCCAATTTTTGCCTATGTCCCCAAGTTTTGTCAAATTTCCCAATTTTGGCCAAATTTCTTAATATCACAATTTTGGCCAAATTCCTACTTTTGGCCTAATTTCCTAATTTTGGCCAAATTTCCCAATTTTGGCCAAATTTCTTAATATCCCAATTTTGACCAAATTTCCTAATTTTGGCCAAATTTCCCAATTTTGGCCAAATTTCTTAATATCCCAATTTTGACCAAATTTCCTAATTTTTGAAATATTTCCCAATTTTGGCCAAATTTCCCAATTTTTGCCTATGTCCCCAAGTTTTGTCAAATTTCCCAATTTTGGCCAAATTTCTTTTTTGTCCAGATTTTCCAATATTGAGCAAATTTCCCAATTTTTGCCTATGTCCCCAAGTTTTGTCAAAATTCCCAAATTTTGGCCAAATTTCTTAATTTTGCCCAAATTTCTTAATTTTTGACAAATTTCCCAATTTAGGCCAAATTTCTTGATTTTTGTCAAAATTCCCAATTTCCCAATTTTGGCCAAATTTCTTAATTTTGGCCTGATTTTCCAATTTTGGCCAAATTTCCTAATTTTGGCCAAATTTCCCAATTTTGGCCAAATTTCTTAATTTCACAATTTTGGCCAAATTCCTACTTTTGGCCTAATTTCCTAATTTTGGCCAAATTTCCCAATTTTTGCCAATGTCCCCAAGTTTTGTCGAAATTCCCAATTTTGGCCAAATTTCTTAATTTTTGACAAATTTCCCAATTTAGGCCAAATTTCTTAATTTTTGTCAAAATTCCCAATTTCCCAATTTTGGCCAAATTTCTTAATTTTGGCCTGATTTTCCAATTTTGGCCAAATTTCCTAATTTTGGCCAAATTTCCCAATTTTGGCCAAATTTCTTAATTTCACAATTTTGGCCAAATTCCTACTTTTGGCCTAATTTCCTAATTTTGGCCAAATTTCCCAATTTTTGCCAATGTCCCCAAGTTTTGTCGAAATTCCCAATTTTGGCCAAATTTCCTAATTTTTGACAAATTTCCCAATTTTGGCCAAATTTCCTAATTTTAACCAAATTTCTTAATTTTTGACAAATTTCCCAATTTCCCAATTTTGGCCAAATTTCTTAATTTTGGCCTGATTTTCCAATTTTGGCCAAATTTCCTAATTTTGGCCAAATTTCCCAATTTTGGCCAAATTTCTTAATTTCACAATTTTGGCCAAATTCCTACTTTTGGCCTAATTTCCTAATTTTGGCCTAATTTCCTAATTTTGGCCAAATTTCCCGATTTTGGCAAAATTTCTCAATTTTGGCCAAATTTCCCAATTTAGGCCAAATTTCTTAATTTTTGTCAAAATTCCCAATTTCCCAATTTTTGCCAATGTCCCCAAGTTTTGTCGAAATTCCCAATTTTGGCCAAATTTCTTAATTTTTGACAAATTTCCCAATTTTGGCCAAATTTCCTAATTTCACAATTTTGGCCAAATTCCTACTTTTGGCCTAATTTCCTAATTTTGGCCAAATTTCCTAATTTTGGCCAAATTTCCCGATTTTGGCAAAATTTCTCAATTTTGGCCAAATTTCTTAATTTTTGACAAATTTCCCAATTTTGGCCAAATTTCTTAATTTTTGACAAATTTCCCAATTTTGGCCAAATTTCCTAATTTTAACCAAATTTCTTAATTTTGGCCCAATTTCCCAATTTTGACAAAATTTCTTAATTTTGGCCAAATTTCCCAATTTTTGCCTATGTCCCCAAGTTTTGTCAAAATTCCCAAATTTTGGCCCAATTTCTTAATTTTGCCCAAATTTCTTAATTTTTGACAAATTTCCCAATTTAGGCCAAATTTCTTAATTTTTGTCAAAATTCCTAATTTTGGCCAAATTTCCCAATTTTGGCCAAATTTCTTAATTTCACAATTTTGGCCAAATTCCTACTTTTGGCCTAATTTCCTCATTTTGGCCAAATTTCCCAATTTTGGCCAAATTTCTTAATATCCCAATTAGGACCAAATTTCCTAATTTTTGAAATATTTCCCAATTTTGGCCAAATTTCCCAATTTTTGCCTATGTCCCCAAGTTTTGTCAAATTTCCCAATTTTGGCCAAATTTCTTAATTTCACAATTTTGGCCAAATTCCTACTTTTGGCCTAATTTCCTAATTTTGGCCAAATTTCCTAATTTTAACCACATTTCTTAATTTTGGCCAAATTTCCCAATATTGGCCAAATTTCTTAATTTTGGCCAAATTTCCCAATTTTGTCCAGATTTTCCAATATTGAGCAAATTTCTTAATTTTGGCCAAAGTTCCCGATTTTGGCAAAATTTCTCAATTTTAACCAAATTTCATAATTTTTGACAAATTTCTAATTTTGGCCAAATTTCCTAATTTTAACCAAATTTCTTAATTTTGGCCCAATTTCTTAATTTTTGACAAATTTCCCAATTTTGGTCAAATTTCCTAATTTTAACCAAATTTCTTAATTTTGGCCCAATTTCCCAATTTTGACAAAATTTCTTAATTTTAAAATTTTGGCCAAATTCCTACTTTTGGCCTAATTTCCTAATTTTGGCCAAATTTCTTAATTTCACAATTTTGGCCAAATTCCTACTTTTGGCCTAATTTCCTAATTTTGGCCAAATTTCTTAATTTCACAATTTTGGCCAAATTCCTACTTTTGGCCTAATTTCCTCATTTTGGCCAAATTTTCCAATTTTGGCCAAATTTCTTAATATCCCAATTTTGACCAAATTTCCTAATTTTTGAAATATTTCCCAATTTTGGCCAAATTTCCCAATTTTTGCCTATGTCCCCAAGTTTTGTCAAATTTCCCAATTTTGGCCAAATTTCTTTTTTGTCCAGATTTTCCAATATTGAGCACATTTCTTAATTTTGGCCAAAGTTCCCGATTTTGGCAAAATTTCTCAATTTTAACCAAATTTCATAATTTTTGACAAATTTCCCAATTTTTGCCTATGTCCCCAAGTTTTGTCTATGTCCCCAAGTTTTGTCAAAATTCCCAATTTTGGCCAAATTTCTTAATTTTACAATTTTGGCCAAATTTCTACTTTTGGCCTAATTTCCTAATTTTGGCCAAATTTCTTAATTTTTGACAAATTTCCCAATTTTGGCAAAATTTCTTAATTTTAAAATTTTGGCCAAATTCCTACTTTTGGCCTAATTTCCTAATTTTGGCCAAATTTCCCAATTTTTGCCAATGTCCCCAAGTTTTGTCGAAATTCCCAATTTTGTCAAAATTCCCAAATTTTGGCCAAATTTCTTAATTTTGCCCAAATTTCTTAATTTTTGACAAATTTCCCAATTTAGGCCAAATTTCTTAATTTTTGTCAAAATTCCCAATTTCCCAATTTTGGCCAAATTTCTTAATTTTGGCCTGATTTTCCAATTTTGGCCAAATTTCCTAATTTTGGCCAAATTTCCCAATTTTTGCCTATGTCCCCAAGTTTTGTCAAAATTCCCAATTTTGACCAAATTTCTTAATTTTTGACAAATTTCTAATTTTGGCCAAATTTCCTAATTTTGGCCAAATTTCCCAATTTTGGCCAAATTTCTTAATTTCACAATTTTGGCCAAATTCCTACTTTTGGCCTAATTTCCTCATTAGGACCAAATTTCCTAATTTTTGAAATATTTCCCAATTTTGGCCAAATTTCCCAATTTTTGCCTATGTCCCCAAGTTCTGTCAAATTTCCCAATTTTGGCCAAATTTCTTAATTTCACAATTTTGGCCAAATTCCTACTTTTGGCCTAATTTCCTAATTTTGGCCAAATTTCCTAATTTTAACCACATTTCTTAATTTTGGCCAAATTTCCCAATATTGGCCAAATTTCTTAATTTTGGCCAAATTTCCCAATTTTGGCCAAATTTCCCAATTTTGTCCAGATTTTCCAATATTGAGCAAATTTCTTAATTTTGGCCAAAGTTCCCGATTTTGGCAAAATTTCTCAATTTTAACCAAATTTCATAATTTTTGACAAATTTCCCAATTTTTGCCTATGTCCCCAAGTTTTGTCAAAATTCCCAATTTTGACCAAATTTCTTAATTTTTGACAAATTTCTAATTTTGGCCAAATTTCCTAATTTTAACCAAATTTCTTAATTTTGGCCCAATTTCTTAATTTTTGACAAATTTCCCAATTTTGGTCAAATTTCCTAATTTTAACCAAATTTCTTAATTTTGGCCCAATTTCCCAATTTTGACAAAATTTCTTAATTTTAAAATTTTGGCCAAATTCCTACTTTTGGCCTAATTTCCTAATTTTGGCCAAATTTCTTAATTTCACAATTTTGGCCAAATTCCTACTTTTGGCCTAATTTCCTTATTTTGGCCAAATTTCCCAATTTTTGCCAATGTCCCCAAGTTTTGTCGAAATTCCCAATTTTGGCCAATTGGAAAATTTGGTTCAAAATCCGGATAAAAATTTGGATCAAAATCCGGATCGATACTTGGATCAACATAAGGATGAAAATTATGATTAAAACCCAGATAAATATTTTGATCTAAATCCGGATCAAAATTTGGATCTTAATCCGGATCAATATTTGGATCTTAATCCGGATTAATATTTGGATCTTAATCCGGATCAATATTTGGATCAAATTCCGGATTAATATTTGGATCAAAATCCGGATCAAAATATGAATCAAAATCCAGATCCAAATCCAAATCAAAATCCAGATCAACATTAAGATCAAAATTTGAATCAAAATCTGGATCAAATTCTGGATCAAAATCCGGATCAAAATTTGGATCTAAATCCGGATCAAAACCTGGATCAATAACGGGATCAAAATCCGGATCAAAATTTGGATCTTTATCTGGAAAAATATTTAGATCAAATTCTGGATTAATATTTGGATCAATCTTTGAATCAACATGAAGATCAAAATTTGGATCTTAATCCGGATCAAAATTTGGATCAAAATCCGGATCAAAATCCGGATCAAAATTTGGATCAAAATCCGGATCAAATTCTGGATCAAAATCCGGATCAAAATCCGCATCAAAATCCGGATCAAATTCTGGATCAAAATCCGGATCAAAATTTGAATCAAAAGCCGGATCAACATTAAGATCAAAATCCGGATCAACATTAAGATCAAAATTTGGATCAAAATCCGGATCAAAATTTGGATCAAAATCCGGATCGATACTAGGATCAACATTAGGATCAAAATTTTGATTAAAACCCGGATCAATATTTTGATATAAATTTGGATCAATATTTGGATCAACATTAAGATCAAAATGTGGATCAACATTAAGATCAAAATTTGGATCAAAATTTGGATCAAAACCTGGATCAAAATCCGGTTCAATATTTGGATCAAAATCCAGAGCAAAATTTGGATCTTAACCCGGATCAATAATCGAATCAAAATCCAGATCAAAATTTGGATCTTAATCCGGATAAATAGTTGGATCAAATCCGGATCAATATTTGGATCAAAATCCGGATCAAATTTGGATCAAAATCCGGATCAAAATATGGATCGAAATTCGGATCAAAACCTGAATCAATAACGGGATCAAAATCGGGATCAAAATTTGAATTAAAATCCGGATCGATACTTGGATCAACATTAGGATCAAAATTAATTTTGATCTATATGTGGATCACTATTTGGATCAAATTCCGGGTCAAAATCCGGATCAAAACCTGGATAAATAACGGGATCAAAATCCGGATCAAAATTTGGATCTTAATCCAGATCAATATTTGGATCTTAATCCGGATCAATATTTGGATCAAATTCCGGATTAATATTTGGATCAAAATCCGGATCAAAATATGGATCAAAATACGGATCAATATTTGGATCGAAATCCAGATCAAATTCTGGATCAATAACGGGATCAAAATCCGGATCAAAATTTGGATCTTTATCCGGATCAATATTTGGATCGAATTCTGGATAAATATTTGGATCAAAATCCGGATCATATTCTGGATCAAAATCCGGATCAAAATTTTGATCAAAATCCGGATCAAAATTTATTTATTTATTTATTTATTATTTATTTGGGGTAACAACAGTAAGATAAAAAACAACTTATAATATCTTAATAACTAGTACAAAAACCAATAACAGTTACCCACGCATAAGACATTGAATAACAGTATGCAGTTAACTTAATAAAAAATAATAAAAGAAAACATAAGTACCTAGATAATTAGTATTAAACAACTTAATTAGTAAAAAAGTCATTGCTTAATATCCGCTTTACCGTATGTATGCTATCTTTAAACAAATCAAGATCATGATTTCTACACACTGCATTATAACTATTGCTTGCTCTGCATAAAAATGAGTTTTGTCGGTAGTTGGTGTGAACCGGTGTAACTTGCAAAGGGCGGTAGTGTCTAGCAGATTTTGTTGGAACATTGAAATTTATTTTGTGTAGAAGTTCAGGACATTCAATTTTATTATTTATTATAGCGTGAAGAAACGATATATCAGCTATATTTCGACGATTCGACAACGGAAGAAAATGAAACTTTCTACATAGTGCTATATAATTATTTGAGGAATACGATACTTTTAATTTGTAACAAAGAAACTTAATAAATTTAATTTGTATTCTTTCTATTCTACTGGTGTACTTGTCGTAAGTGGGATTCCATACTTGTGAGGCATATTCGAGAATACTTCTTACGTATGTGCAGTAGAGGATCTTGAAAGTCTTTGCTTCTGTAAAGTTTTGCGAACTTCTCATTATGAAGCCCAAGGATTTATATGCCCTATTTACAATGGTGTCCACGTGCTGGTCAAATAGAAGCTTATTATCGTGAATGACACCAAGATCCCGTGTGCACTCCGTCTCTACAATAGGATGATTTTTAATAATGTAAGATGAAAGAATTTTATGTTTCTTACGAGTAAAAGTAATCTTACAACATTTGGCTGGATTCAAGTCTAGTCTATTTACATCACAATAATAATCTAAACGATTTAAATCTGTTTGAAGATCGTCAACATCTGATTGAGATTTTATTGTATGAAATATTTTCATGTCATCCGCAAAACATAGAACAGTACTACGAGTGAAGCATTCAGAAATATCGTTAACGGTAACCAAAAATAGCAAAGATCCCAAATTTGAACCCTGCGGAATGCCGCTTGGAATGGAAACCCAACTTGAAATATAATTGCTAACCACTACAGCCTGTGTCCTGTTACAGATGTAAGATGAGAACCACCTCAATAAGTCACCTCTGATACCTAACTTACATAGTTTGAGTAATAACACTTTATGATCAATTCTGTCGAAACATTTGGAGTAGTCTGTGTAAATAACATCGACCTGAGAACCCGAATCCATCGCACGTGTTATGTAATCGTTGAAAAGAACTAAATTTGTGGTAGTTGAACGACCCTTAACAAACCCGTGTTGTGTCTGCTCAAAAGAATTTTTAAAAGTAGAGTATATTTGACGATAGGTTATCTTTTCGAATATTTTTGCTATAATACATAGTTTAGAGATTGGCCTATAATTAGATATATCGGTCTTAATACCTTTCTTAAAGACAGGTGTAACATAGGCCTCTTTCCACTTTAATGGGAATTCGTTCGTTGAAATAGATTTTTTAAATAAATGATATAAAGGAATACATATAGTTTTGGCACATTTAATAAGAAATATAGAATTAATATTGTCTGGTCCCGCGGATTTTGAAGAGTCTAACTTTGACAGAAGTATCTCAATTTCATTGATATCGATTTCTAAAGTAGATAGCTCTTGAGTGGAATAGGTATCATATAAAGATTCAACGAAATTTAAACAGTCATCCTTGGAGACGGCACTCTGAGTTGAAAATGTAGAAAAGAAATAATCCGAGAAGGCGTTACATACAGCGTCTCCACCGGAGTAAGCGGAACTGTTAAGGTACATAGTGTTAGGCATACAATTTGATTTTTTAAATGATTTAAAATAAGACCAGAAGAATTTAGGGTTATTTTGTATGGAAGTCTCCGTCAACTGTATGTACCTTTCATAGCATTGTTGCTCAACTACCTTTGCTCTTTCTCGACTAACTTTGTAACTTTCTAAATCAGACTTATTTCCATATATTTTATACTTATGTAAATATTTATATTTTTCTTTTAGTATTTTCTTTAGTGCTTCTGTGTACCATATAGGATGATTGTTATCTTTTACTAATTTAGATGGAATGTGATTAGTGTGCATCTGTTTTATGAAATCATAAAAATATTGTAAAGCATCTTCTAAAGACCTAGACGATATTTCAGTTGCCCAATCAATTTTTAATATCTCACTATTAATCGAGTCGTAATCGCCTTTGTTGTACATAAATTTAAATCTAACCTGTGGTTTTATCGGATCATACTGGACAAAACTTAAGTTTACCTTTAGCGCTTTATGATATGGGTCTATTGGCACTAATGGTGACGAGCATTCGGATACATTTACAACCTCATTAGCCAATACCAGGTCAAGCATTCTGCCGAACAAATTACTAACTCCGTTGTATTGGCACAGGTTAAGAGAAACCATCTCATCCGTGAGTAGCTGCTCGTCGCTACTAGTTATGTTGGTAGGCGAGTAGTATTGTTCCGGAGTGATAACCCAATCTATGCCACTTAGGTTAAAATCTCCTACAATAATAATTTTATCGCGAGGGTAGTTTAGAGATATTTCATTTAATTTATTCGTAAAGTTCTGTAATTGCTGTGAGAAAGCATATCCTAAATTTTGTTTACATAAGTAGAGAACACAAATATGAACATTGATAGCATTATTACTTTTATTCTGTTTGCATGTCAATGTCACCCATAAATCCTCGGCGGAGGACCGATGTGCATCAACCGATGTGACATTTAATTCCTTCCTAACTGCTATCAAAACCCCGCCACCGCGCGTTTGTCTTGTTTCATCATAATTACGGTCTCTACGCCAAACAATATATCTATTATCAAAAAGCTCTGAATTATGTATTCCTTCTACTAGCCAAGTTTCTGTTAATAATATAACGTCGAATGAATTTAAACACAAATTACGATAGAATAACATAGTTTTAGACCTTAAACCCCTTACATTCTGATAATATATATTCAAACTATTATTACACATATCGAATCCTAAAAGAGATAAAAAACAAATAACATATAATTATACACCAACATTTGCACACATTATAGGGTAGATTAAAATTTAGAATTATTGCATAAAAATTACAACTTAAACTATAGAGACAAGCAATCCAATAAGTTTTAAAAGCTAATATGTAGAGTTTAAGATTTAAAATAGCATGCATACGGCAATAAGCGGAACAAAAGAGTCTTATCTGTCGTAACGTAAACAATATGCGCTGGACTTTGTACATTGCAGCGGTTAACAACGTTTGGACAAAAGTTTGTGAGATATTCAATACTATGATTATTACTTTTAATGTATAGATATATTTTATATTAATTTGTTTAAATCATTAATATTATTAATTATTTTTATAGGTGATGTATCGTTCTTACGTGTATGTATTTTTCCGTGTTTTACCCATATGTAATTGTAGTTGTGTTCTTTTAATAACTTCTTTGTTTCGTTTAATAGTATTTTCATGTCAGCGCTTAAATGGTCATTTACATAGATCTTGTTCTGGGATCCGGCGAAGCCGATGTTTGCCGCTGATAAAGTTTTATTTGCGCGGGCTGCAGCCAGGAACTCCTCTTTCACATATCTATTAAGAAAGCTAATGATTATAGATTTTTCTTTAGACTTCGTGGGAACTCTGAATATGTAGTTTATTTGTGTCTTCGGGACATCATAGCCAATCACCCTGCTAACAGACTCAACTATTGTGAACAAATTCTCTCCGTTCTTTATAGGCACACCTTTAATTTCGGCATTGTTTAATCGCTGCCTTTGGTCACTGGAGATCAATTGTGATTTAAGTGATGATACTTCCGTCTGCAGAACAGCTACAGTCTCTTTAAGACGTTCCAAACCGGATATCCTGTCCTCTATCTCCGTCACCTTGGTTGAGAAGTCTTCCATTTTACCACCCAGAAATTCGCAGCACGACTTTATTTCTGTTAGCTCAGTCTTGAGATCCTTAATGCTGCTGAGTAGAGTAGGGAGACCTTCCAGTTGGCTTCTCACGTCCCTTAGTTCACGCATTATCGCGTCCAATGAGGTAGAGTCGCGAGGTCCGGTGGTAGACGGCGATAATGCAGGCTTACGGCATATCGTACATTTCCAAGCTGCCCTTCTATCGACGCCAAGTTTTCTCCACCCAGCTTCGGATATTTGAGCGCATCCATAGTCGAAATGATTACGACATATTCCGCACTGGACTCCGTCGTTGAATGATTCACCACATGTATAACAATTCATTTTGAAGTAAAAAATGTTTTGCATATATGACTTAAGACGTCGAACAAATACGTGTTAGCTTTGCAACTGCTTGAAGCTTACTGGATCAAAATCCGGATCAATATTTGGATCAAAATCCAGATCGACATTAAGATCATAATTTGGATCGAAATCCGGATCAAAATCCGGATCAAAATCCGGATCAAAATATGGATCAACATTAAGATCAAAATTTGGATCAAAATCCGGATCAACATTAAGATCAAAATTTTCATGCCTTGAAACATTTCATGCCTAAGCATATCAAAACTATACAAAATCCGTTAAAACAGCGCGAAAATATGAAATTATTATTTTCGCCCAAATACGGCCATATGGCCCCAACTCGGCTCGAAATTCGCCAAAAAACTTAGTGTTCCAAATCCGGTTTTAAGTGTGCGGAATCGATTAGGCATATCAAAACTATACAAAATCCGTTAAAAAAGCGCGAAAATACGAAATTATAATTTTCGCCCAAATACGGCCATTCGCCCAAAAACTTAGAGTTCCAAATCCGGTTTTCAGTGTGCGGAATCGATTAGTCATATCAAAACTATCCGTTAAAAAAGCGCGAAAATACGAAATTATAATTTTCGCCCAAATACGGCCATTCGCCCAAAAACTTAGTGTTCCGAATCCGGTTTTCAGTGTGCGGAATCGATTAGGCATATCAAAACAATACAAAATCCGTTAAAACAGCGCGAAAATACGAAATTGTAATTTTCGCCCAAATACGGCCATATGGCCCCAACTTGGCTCGAAATTCGCCCAAAAACTTAGAGTTCCAAATCCGGTTTTAACTGTGCGGAATCGATTAGGCATATCAAAACTATATAAAATCCGTTAAAACAGCGCGAAAATACGAAATTATAATTTGCGCCCAAATACGGCCATATGGCCCCAACTCGGCTCGAAATTCGCCAAAAACCTTATTGTTCCAAATCTGGTTTTAATAGTGCGGAATCGATTAGGCATATCAAAACTATATAAAATCCGTTAAAACAGCACGAAAATACGAAATTATAATTTTCGCCCAAATACGGCCATATGGCCCCAACTCGGCTCGAAATTCGCCCAAAAACTTAGTGTTCCAAATCCGGTTTTAAGTGTGCGGAATCGATTAGGCATATCAAAACTATATAAAATCCGTTAAAACAGCGCGAAAATATGAAATTATAATTTTCGCCCAAATACGGCCATATGGCCTCAACTCAGCTCGAAATTCACCCAAAAACTTAGTGTTCCAAATCCATTTTTAAGTGTGCGGAATCGATTAGGCATATCAAAACTATATAAAATCCGTTAAAACAGCGCGAAAATACGAAATTATAATTTTCGCCCAAATACGGCCATATGGCCTCAACTCGGCTCAAAATTCGCCCAAAAACTTAGTGTTCCAAATCCAGTTTTAAGTGTGCGGAATCGATTAGGCATATCAAAACTATATAAAATCTGTTAAAACAGCGCGAAAATACGAAATTATAATTTTTGCCCAAATACGGCCATATGGCCTCAACTCGGCTCGAAATTCGCCCAAAAACTTAGTGTTCCAAATCCGGTTTTAAGTGTGCGGAATCGATTAGGCATATCAAAACTATATAAAATCCGTTAAAACAGCGCGAAAATACAAAATTATAATTTTCGCCCAAATACGGCCATATGGCCTCAACTCGGCTCGAAATTCGCCCAAAAACTTATCATTCCGAATCTGGTTTTAATTGTGCGGAATCGATTAGGCATATCAAAACTATACAAAATCCGTTAAAACAGCGCGAAAATACGAAATTATAATTTTCGCCCAAATACGGCCATATGGCCCCAACTCGGCTCGAAATTCGGCTAAAAACTTAGTGTTCCAAATCCGGTTTTAAGTGTGCGGAATCGATTAGGCATATCAAAACTATACAAAATCCGTTAAAACCGCAGGGCACAGCTATTCTATTATAATTTTCACTAAAAGGGAATTTTATTTACATCTAACCCAAAACAAAAAACTGGAGAATCTAGCGAGAAAATGTTATAAATGACATTTCGGACTGTCTAGAAATTCTGGAACATATTTTATCTGTCACAGAACGAGATTTACGCAAAAACCAACGGACAAAGGAATATGTTTTTGGGTTAGTATTAGTAACTTACATAAAATATAAGTTGAATATATAAGAAAATGTAATTATATTTTAATCATATTTAAATAAAAAGACTTCAATGTCTAGTAGCATTTTTCCCAGAATTTATCACTATCAGACATTGTCTGTTTCATAATCCCAATGATGTAGTTTTAATTCTTAACAACATCCACGTAAATCAAAGACTAAGAAAATAATCAGTATCTAAGTACTTCGCATTTTTGGAAAATGGCTAATAAACCTCGCCTAATTTAACCATCGACAATAAATAAGAAGAATGATTCATAATAACCCGAACCTAATTCGAATAAAAAGGTAATTTGAATTCATTTTCAGAAGTTCATATACCTCCCAAAAATGTTGAATCATAATAAAATTTTATCGCAATCTTTTTCATCGTCATATTATCATAACCCATAATAAAGAACATTTTATTTGGATTGTGCACAAGGGTGGAGTTATCTACAGATCTGTGCAATTCATTCCAACCAAATTGGCTATTCGTCCTCGAATAATCGTGAGTTATAAGGCGCACTGGGGCCTAGATAAACATCTCTGGACGTATAACGAAAAATTTAAATTTTCTTTCACTCCACACCAAACGATTTTATATTTTAAAAAGGATCGTCGGTAAACATTTATAATGGAAACCTCTAAATTATTCTATAAACAGTATCTTCCGGAATAAATGTTTTATGAATACTTTTTAATTAAAACAGTGGTCGTTTTTATATTTATATAGCACAAAAATAACGGTACAAAATAACAATATATTGTATGTTTGAGTATTGTGATGTAAATACAAAATACTTATACATGACGAACACAATTGGAAAGCTTAACCGCTGTTGATACTTCCCAACCAAACAGAATTACATATTATATTTGTTTACAATAACATAATTATTCGATACACGTGTACTCACTTTATTCGAATATATAGCTGTGAACTGCGGTTTTACCCACGTACATCCCAATCACGAGAAAATTTCGTAATAAAAGTCCGATGTATTATTCCTGGATATAAGGAAAACTGTACCAAATTTTATACATATAAATCAGTTCAGTAGATTTGCGTGAAAGAGTGACTAACACCATCCTGACAAACTTTCTCATTTACACATTTTGATAGTGCCAATTCAAAACGTACCGAATCGAAAGTAAAATACTAAAATACGTGAAAAAATGTAATTCTTTTTTCTCGATTGTTTTTCCATTGAAACTGTTTGGTATGAAACGTTGTTTTTACTGTGAAGTCCACAATAAAGGAGCAGTCAACGTCCATCCTGTTCTTTTGATGCTCTCTGCTTCACTTGCACTCGTAAACCGTTTGCTTTTAATCAATTGTTTTTATAGATAATGATTTTCCATTTTTGAATTGTTTTTAAAGGAGTTTCAGTATCATTTTAAAAGAAGTTTGTAATGTAAATATTTCTGAGTTAATTTTAGACTGAATTCTAGTGCAGGCTAGTAAGTTGTGCAACGCAAACCGAAAAACTACGGACGGACGATCGAATGTTTATTACATTACTTAGATTGATTATAATGGAATCAATGTATGTGAGACGATCTTATAGTTAACTTAAATCTAAAATCATGACACAAGTTAATGAATTAGTCACCATACGAGTACATCAACTACATACACCCAAACCGTTTGACCCAATTTGTTAATGAGTACCTAGCAACTAAAAGCCTTCATTCCTGTGCCATTTGTATTAATAATAAGGGATAAGACGGTCAACCTTCGCAATAAACAAACAATTAATGAAATTGCAACCTTGTTCCAATATAAATAGTACATCTTTTTAACTGTGATTTCTTATCTGTTTCCCTATTTAGACCTAGGACATGCCCGATTGTCTTCCAAATTGATATTTATTACTCTTTCACTGATAAAGCTTGTACAAGACAATAAAATACATCGTAAACGTTTTACTTTCGTAGGAATTGAAAAAAAAACACTTTATTAAAGAAGTGGTTGTAGTATCGGACTGTAAGATATCGCTGCAGAACGATAGACAAAGACCTTCAAAAGTCAAAAATAATTTATTCAGTTAAGAGGGTTGTCGGTTTGCAGCTTTCCATACAAACGTAGTCCCGTGTTTCCTCCCTGGATAATTCCTATAGAGAAAAAAATATTTTTTCATAAAGTGTGGTTCTGCTATGGTCATGTCCCTGTTTTTTATATTTCTTCAATATCTTAATAATAAAGAAGATATGACATATTTTCTCCTTAACAAAATGAAAATGTTGAGGTTCTTCCTCTCACTGATGTTATTAGTGAGTAGGAATAGACGTATTCACTTCGCTTGCCAATGCGTATTGGTCATCCCAAGCCCTAAACTTAATTTAAAATTGGTTATTTGACATAGTTTTCCTTATTTAGGAAGGCCTTTACGTACGACGTAGAATACCAATCATAGGAAAACATAATTTCGACATACATTTTCTTCACATTATTATGTAAAAGAGTATGTAACTGCTTATTCCGTCATAAAATGCATAACAAATTATGTATACACAAATAAAATACATGAAATGATTATCCCATAAATATATACTGGTATCATTATGTGAAATTAGTGTCCCTTTGATATTTCGGAAGTAAATACGTATACACATTATTTTCTTGCGTTTCTTGATATTTGCAAATACTAGTTGGCGAGCAAACGAGCTTTTGTGATTCACTTATCAAAACTTATACAGTGAAACCTGGTTAAGTGAGACTCCAAGGGACCTGCAATGTCGTTGCACTTATAGAGGTATTCCACTTACCCAGTGTTTCAGATATCCAGGTATAAATTAATATCTGTCTCATTTACAGAGGGTTCCATTGATAGAAGTGATATACGATAAGTGATATAGTGGGTAGGATTAAAATGAGTAAACAAACAAAACGATATTATCTCAGTTACAGAGGTTTATACGTATAAAATTCACTCGCTGTCTTAGTTATAGAGGTAACTATGATGATAAATCGAAAGAATAAATCCCAGACATAGAGGTTACCTCATCCCACTAACAGAGGTAATTTAGTGCCAAAGTGTTGGGACTTTAGCATGAGTTCCAGTTATGGAGGTTTCTCACTTATCCAGGTCCCACTTAACCAAGTTTCACTGTAATATTAAGAGCAAACATTTGATTTATGTGTGTATTGCATTTGCTCCACATAAGTATATTTGTTGTTTAAAAACCATGTATAAGACCTTTTCAACCAAGAAAATAAATAAAAACGTGAATAAGTATAACGAGTAAAAGATAAGAGCAGAAATATAAAACCAACTTCATTTTAATTCCAGTTAATCAGACATTCTCATTCCCAATTCGAAATTCAAAAAACAAATATGACGAATCTGTGCGTATTGATTTCAAATTTTATATTTCGAATTCGAGTCTCGATGTTCGATAAAAGGTTAACGAGGTTAGTCGCGGTGTCGGGGTAAAAGCAAACCGAATATTAGGTTATGTCCGTTGAGTGTCACTAATGGAATACGGCATTGAACTTCGATTGACGTTTCCGGACGTGGTTGAATTCACGGGACTCTATGACGTCAACACATTCGACATTATACACGGAATAGTTCATACAAGAATTATATTAGTTGAGTAATCTTCGAGCACAAAGCAAACTATTTGAAATAAGGTACTTGAGAGTTATGATTATGAGACGCCACAAACAGACAAATATACAGATGATATAAGATATAACCACCCCTCATTTTGCGTGGGAGGTTAAAAATTGTTTCTCGTCACTGATTTGACGAACAAAAACAAAACTGTTATGAAGAAGCAAGGTCCAATTCAAAACGTCCTACAATACTTGTGCAAAATATAGTCAAAATTTAAAATCATTTCAGCTAATGACCTCAATAAAGCACTTATGAACATCGAATGTGAATCTACCATCGATTCGGAAATTACATCAGTCGAGAAGATATAACTAAATGAATAGTTCCCAACGAAATACATATTCAGGAAGGGCTAAACTCTATACCTATATAAGTTAACGAATTTTTAATTGATATGGTTACGCTTAATGAGCGTAGGAGGTAATTATATTTGCGAGGGTGACCTCCGGCTCTCGCACGGCCGAAAGGGGATTAGCGTAAACTGAACACGTGTGGTTCATATCATAACGCACGTGAGTACAAAATCAAAATAAAATACAATAAAAATGTTGAGTAACCTAAAATCAAGATGAAATAAAAATAAATAAAAATGTTTTTTTACTTTTTTAATCACGTGTAGTAATGGACATGAGTAATACAAAATCAAAGTAAAATAAAAATGTTGAGTAAATACAAAATAAAATAAAAATATACTTAATAAAAGTGTTTTTTAACTTTCTTTAAGTAGGTATATGTGTTAGCCAAAACATGTTAGTAAGTGGTAAAATTTCGGGTTCAGTTGCCAAAAAAACATTGTCTTTTTAAAGTGCATAAGAAGTAGAGTATTTATAGGATAAAAAGAAGGAATTTAGTTTATATATATTTTTAAACAATACTAAAACGAGTAAAATTTTGGAGGTTGTGTGTGGTATGTGTTCCTACTACGCCCGAGCCTGAGATCGACAATAGGGATGTCAAGTAAAAAAATCTAATTATGATAAGGTAGACTTAATAGAAATGAGAACAATATAAACAGGTTTTGACATGTGAAAGTAAGCTTCAGTTTGAGTATGATTAATGTAACGTAATTTAGTAAGCTTACCTAGACTTGTAAATTACGTGAACCACATCAAGGTCGTACCACTATTTGTATAGAGTTTCATTGTATTAAATTATATGAAATCCTAACTATTATTATAAATACGAAAGTAACTCTGTCTGTCTGTCTGTTACCTTTTCACGGCTTAACTACTGAACCGATTTATTTGAAATTTGGTACAGGGGTAGCTTATGAACCGGGAAAGAACATAGGATATAAGATACTTTTTATCCGGAAATTCCCACGGGAACGGGAACTACGCGGGTTGAAACCGCGGGGCGCTGCTAGTCTTATCTCATATTTTATAATCCTTTTTTATCTTACTTGATTTTTTTATAAAATCTTTTACATAATAATTCGGTTTGTTGTCTGCCTGGCTTTATGTAGCAATCTAACATTTAATACATTCAATTATGCTTAGGTATTAAGTAGCATCAGTAAATTTCGTATATGATATCTAGCTAGATAGATTTTTCGTCTACATATACCGTAACACAATAATATTATATATTTCCTTAGGAGCCGTTTTTGAGATCCTAATATCAAACATATAATATTGCACATTTAACGGAATACCGTATGGACTTTTCGTCAAACAATGAGCAAATATTTAAACATAGTCACAAACAGCAAATTACTTTATAAAGCAAGTTACATTCTTACAAACTGTAATTAGACTATCAGTACTTAAAAGGCAACAATCATAAAAATATTGACGCCATCACCTTCATTAATGTAAAACATAATTACCAAACTCATTAACGCTGGCTCATTGAACAATATAATACAAGCCCGAAAACAGGAACAATCTCAAATTAATGGAAAATAAAAGCATTATAACACCACACAACAATAAGCCGTACGTGGGTTGAATATTTATTAAGTCGAAACTCTAATTACTTGGCTTTATTATAAGCGTGATGTAGCATTATAATCCTGATCCTCTTATTATGAACTGGAAAAATTTGTTTGATTTTATTACGATAATCTTTGAGATTATTCGGGTTATATATCTCGGAATAAATAATTAATTTTATCGGGATTTTCAAACGTAATAAATAATAAATTGACGTGTAATAAACAGCGGGATTTAGTAGTTAGTACTAGTCTGTGTATTTTGAAAATAGTTTTGAATGGTATTCTCTATGGGGGTAATACAGCGACCGCATGATTTACAATGGTCTGTAATTGCAGGCTACTACGGCTACGAGTTAGATTGCTACGCAGCTGTAGTCGGACTACGCGATTGGCTCGTTTTATCGTTTGGGACTTTATGGAAATAGGCACGCCATTACGAGTATAGGCATGTAAGTCTAAATAAAAATATAAAATGATAAAGAATTAGAATTAGGAAAGGGTTCTAAAGAAAAAGAGATAAAAATATAATGTATGACAAAATTAGAAGATTTAAAAGCTGGTTAAAAACTCTACAAAATTATAGTATTTTGGTTCTTGCTCGGGTACCGGGTGAAAAATTGGCAATATCCTTTTAAATACAAATATTATTGTTTTAATTTAACTAAAACAGACAAAATGTATTTATTTTGTTCAAACTAAAATCCAAAGATATTAATTACTAAATACGTATTTAAGCAGAGTACGCATTAACTTTTTTAATTAAATTTTTTAAAAAGCTTAACCAGCTAAGCTTTAGATAAAAATGCATTTCGTAAACTGTTTTCAACTATAATAATATTTGCATTAAAAATCTAATAATGTCTTAGGGTTGAGACCGGAAAAATAAAACTTTAATTACTTACGTAAAATACTCTTAAGTTATAATGTAACCATTACTGGTTATCTTTAAATGAATAAATAAATAAATCAATACATAGAAATATTAAAATAAAATATTTTCAAAACAGTTTAAGAATATTAGATTTATAGTAATTTTATTTAATTTTTAATTAGGTTTATCACTTTAACAGAGTAGTGAAGATTATCCTAAAATGTTATAAGCGCGAATGTTTGTATGTGTAGAAAGATTATTGTTACTTATTTACGCAAAAACTACAGGACTCGCTTGAGTGAAATTTGACATTGAAATCGAGCATGTAAAAAGACATAGGCTACGTTTTATTCCGAAATTTATTGCGGAATACGTTTCAGGGTAATTGTGTTGTCGGACTTGTCGGTAAAACCTAATAACTCATAATCACTACATAGCATAAAATAAAGTCGCTTTCTCTGTCCCTATGTATGCTTAGATCTTTAAAACTACGCAACGGATTTTGATACGATTTGTTTAATAGATAGAGTGATTCAGTTGGAAGGTTTTTAGCCTCATTTTACGCTGGTGAAACCGCGGGGCGCCGCCGCTAGTATAAAATAATTTTAAAAAATGATCTTACGTCTTAAATACGGTCATTCCAATTTATATGCAGCAGTGTGAATCAAATAAACTGTGTAACGAGTTAAAATCGTCAGATGTTTGAATGTGACAGCCCTAGCCGCTTAGTTGTTGGCACGTGCTTCAAGCATTAACATAATTATATTAGTCTAGTTCCAGAGCCAGCGACCGTATGAATCTGGATATTGACATTGGTACGTCATTTTTTTAGTATTATTTTTTGTGAGTAAATACATGACTACAAATAATTTTAAAAGTTAAAAATGATATTGAATTTATTTTACTAAACCGTTAAACAAAGTGAATAAATAAAATAAATCCGCCTCAAGCCATGTTTGCATGCAAAATATTTACTTACATAACAACAATTTCCAGCACACATTTTCCGATCTAATAAAAAATAAGTTTAAAAACAGAATATTCTCATTTTATATTTCTATTCGTAGATTATATAATAAACATAAAAACATGATTTTGTAAATTATAAAATAGCCGTTATAAGAAATATTTAAATTGGAAAAACTTCATAAATTGTAAATTAAAAAAGAACGCCCAAATTGAAACTTGAGACGCGAGAAACTTTGTAAGCTCGTAATTCTTAGTTTGAAAGTGATTGAGTGACAGAATGACACTTAAATCCCTCCATGGGACATGAGGCATAAAATAAGGTAAGTACTTACAAAAAAACAATATGGTTGAATATCCGCCGTTAATACGGACAAGTTTTTATATATTCCTCGCGGAATAAAAGTCCATTCAAAAATAAAATATTTTCTTTTTATCAAAGAAAACTTGGAAAGCCTTCAAATGCCGACGTCGCTATCGAGTTATATTTTTGAAGAGTAAGCTCTTTGAAAAGCATTGAAACTTTTGTAATTTAAAATAGGTACGTAGATTTTGCGTAGGAATAACAGTTTCAAAGATATTTGTAAGGCTTAGCTTGTATTGTTAGCACTAAACACGTCTATAAAATTGAACGTAGATAAAATAATAAAGCGTAACAAAGTTTAATAACGATAAAAATCTCATTTATAAATCCCTATTTACAAGCGAGTGATAAAGATTTCTTCAGATCTTTTATAAGCGTTTTTATTTTTAGCTTCTAGGACATTTTTATGTTTATTGTATTAAGGATAATTACCGATTACTTGTGTAACGAATAATGTGAATTGACTTTCACAATAACTTTTTAAAGAGATAAAATCGTATAAAATGCATATTCATTAATTACTATTAAACCCAATTTTAAAATGGCTTAATATTTACTGACTTAACTAAATTATTGTAGTGACGAAACCCGGAATAAACTACAAAACATTATCCAGAAGCACAAAATTGTTTATTAGATTGAATGCCACTAACAGCTTCTCATCACGTCATCAAATTGGGAGTCAGACGATGGTGTAGAATCAAATAATCCAGGATGACAATTAAATAAATAATTACTTAACTAAAACAGTCGTTTTGTTTCAATAAATATTTAATTGTGTATAAGCACTCATTGAGTTAATCTAAGTTAATTGATGTTTCCAGTATTGAGCGAGCTTGTTTTTCAGTTAGATTTATATACTTCTAAGATGACAGCTATAAAAATTGTTAATTTCTAGAGAGATTTTTGAGGTAAGCCTCTGTTGTAAGCGGCTTAAAGTGTCGCAGATTCAAGCCTCTCTCTACTTTTCCCGGATCAAATTGTAACAATATTTTTACTCGTTTTTCTGAAGTGTTTTTTTGGGATTATGAATTTATTAACAAGAATTTATTTTTAATTTTCATTTAAAAAAAGGGACTTTTACGTAGTAATTTTATTTTGTTTTTAACAAAAGCCGTTTTAAATAATACATTGTGACCTACATTTTGTCTAAGAGCATTTGGATTTTGCATATTTTGACGTCAGCGAAATGGTGGACCCGTTCTGACATCGAGAGGAATCTGTTTGTAACAAAGAGCCTAAGTGGACGAAGACTTTTTAAGATTTAAACATATTCCGTTTATGGTATAAATAAGCAATATTCTAGACAAAAATTGTATGGTACGTTAAAAATAACCTTTATAATAAGCACGCAAAGATATCAGTAATAAACTAATTTCATAACTGTATGATAACGATACCATAGTACACAAAAAATAACTCGTTTAAAGTCATTAGATATACGTAAACAAATCAGAAAAACGTTCCAAAAACAGAATTTTAAATCGATTTAGAATGTTTGATTAAACTCCTTCGGTGTAGCAGATGGTATCTATTGGATGCAGCAATAATTCACCAAAGGTACGAACATTGGTCGTTCGTCAACGTCCGCCTGTAATCCGGTTACCGAGAACTCCACTAGTTTGGCCAATGACAGTGAAAATTTGGCCAACATTGGACCGTGACCAAAATGTACAATAAATTTTAACTGTTTTGCATAGAAGTGACGAGTTGAAGTATCAGTTAAAGTGTTGTATTATAATAAGCTGAGATATTTATTAAAACTCACCGACTGTGCAAAGGTTAGTTCTGTTCCCCGCTGTTTTACTCGACAGGCCCAACGAGATTCACTTTATGGCAAGCAACTTCCATCGACCAAGGCCACCTGCAATTCAAAAGTATTTATAGATAGATCTAAATTAGTCCAAAAAAAGGGAAAGTCATTTTCAGAATTAATTGGCAAAGTATCGTATAAACAAAACGCGATAATACGCTGTCGAGACGTGCTGAAGTAGAAACGTTTGCAAGCTAAACAAAGTTATCGATCGCATATCATGTGAACATACCAAAGACTATCCTTAAGGGATTAGTTTCCAATTAACGCTTAAGATCAAGAAGATTATCCACGAAGTGAACCGTATAGAGTTCACTGTCTATTGTTATTGTTCTAATTTGATGTTATAATTACATAATATTGAGTAATTTGTGGTTTGATACTGAAGTATTTGTACATTTACGTATTATGATACCCTAGCTGTGCCCAGTGATTTTAACCGTTATAATCTATAGTATAAGGAACATTTGAACCAATTTCACCAAAATTAGTCCTGTAGGTTTTTTGTGAAAGAGTAACAAGCCTCCATCTATCGAGCCATCCACCAACAACACCACTTAATCGTCAAAAGTCGATATGAATTCAAAGACTCGTAGAGGTCGTATTCTTTTCATTGCTCATTACTGCACTCATTTATATACACCCCTATTTTGAATTCGAGATACTTAATCACACAGCTAATGTAAACGACGGGTGACAATATAATAATGAAGTTAGTTTTTTTCTTTTGCTTTTATTTAAAAAGTTATTATAAGTCAAAGATTTTCAAAATGCCACCGAATTTTATTGTTATTCTACACCGAACAACAGGCGAACGCTGCAATACACTGCTGAGCGCGGTTATCGACCCGAGCCGTCACAGAATACTTGATAGCTAGTGTGCCGTCTGGTAATACGGCATTTATTTAGTATTTATTAAAGATAAGTAATCGAATATCATTTTTGATATTTTTATTGGATATATGGATTCAGTTACTGCTACAGATATTCTGATTTTAATAGGTCCCGTTATTTCAAAATAGGGGTGTATACATACTAGACTAGACATTAAATAAATCAATACATCAGTGTACAATGTGTTAATAATGATGTCGACTACGTTCAACATTCACATTAACGCCATAATTACCTTAATTATACATTATTTTTTTAACATACTTTCATTTAAATAAAACACTTAAACGGATTTTTGACGTGGTTATAATTTGATTTACATTTTCTGACGTTTCGGGTTCTTTACAAAATCCGTGATCACAGAAGACTGATGCTTTCATTAGCCTCTTCATTCGTAACTATTTATGTAGTATGCAAACTATCGGACGGGTCACCTGTAAGACACTATACCATCGCCCATAAATTGTTTTATTTCCTGGTTTAAAGTGATAATAGTACCTTTATTCAAAACCCGTTAAAGCTCAGTAAGTAACAATGAGTAAAATATAGCATTGAATAAAATTCAAGTGAATATTTTAATTACTTAACCCTACGTGAAAAAGTCCTGACACATTTTTAGGGTTGATCACTTTATTATACTATATTTTATATGATTTTTTAAAGGATTTTTACTATTTTATTTTTATTTGATTATGTTTATGTCATTTAAACTGACATGATTTAAAAAATGTCTATCCGAATTGTCGAGGTTGAAATTTTTATAAATATAACTAGCCGCGCCCCGCGGATTCTCAGACCTACTGAATATGCTCACAAAATTTCATGAGAATCGGTCAAGCCGTTTCGGAGGAGTATGGCAACGAAAACTGTGACACGAGAATTTTATATACTCGTATTAGATATTAGGATAGATATAATAATACGAGTAAGGATGGTTAGTAAATAAATTGCTGCCAATTAACTCATAATGCCGAACTCAAATGATAATAACTTTAGAATAATATTTAATTTCTTTTTCTAATTGGTCCGTCTGTCACTCCGAAAAAGAGAAAAAAATCACCAAATCAGCACAATGAATTAAGAAGTAACAACTTCTAACTTAAGAACCATGATTGAATTCAGCGGGTTAAGCCGTGCTCCATTTACTCACAACAAAATAAAAACTAACTACATATATTAAAAATTATACGACAAATCTCTCTCAGCGAAAACCCTATACGTGTGAGGGCACTTCACTGCAAAACGTGAGCAATTGGATGCACTTTATGTTAACCCTTTGATGTTTGGTATAAGTAAATATAGGAACTCACTATTATAGGTACATGTACTGCACTGTAAAATAAGTTTTTATTTATTTATTTTAAAAGGTTTGCCGACAATTGTTACAATAATACATAATATAAATTAAATTAAGTAAATAAAATAAAGCTAAATTTTAAATTCAGTTATTGAATTTGATTTACAATTATAGTAGTTTAATTATTTATGATTCCTGTAAATTCGTTTCAAATATTAACTTTAATTACGTTAATTATGCAGATATGTTATATATTTGATGCATAATTGAAAATTCATTTTTGCATTGTTAAAAATCCGTCGGTCCCGGATGCCGTATTGTCATCATGAAGACCTCTTTAAAGTCAAACCAAAATGTATCGTAACAGGCACAAGAGACCCACATTTATTTAAGACTAATATCAAAAAATATTAAGTCAACCATAAATTACGTGTATATTCTTCGTTTGACTCCGTTTACAAATTGGTCAAAGCCAACCCTTTACCCACCGAATACAAATAACGATTGACGCCCACGTTGTCACAGTACGAATATTGGTAAACATTGAGAAATACCACACGTCCCTTGAGCTAACCCGAAACCAAATAAAGACAAATACAACACACATCACACGGTCCCGTTAACTGCCAACCCAACGATATACTCTCTTAATACTACTGAAAGTCAATAATGTCCCATTTCTTGAACCGTTAAAGTTCAATTAACGGGCTCCATGGAGCGTGGAATGAAATATAAAAATCGGAACCATCTGTGGTACTCGTAAATACAACAATACGTATTTTATGATACATCACCTATTACAAAGTTTACGTGCTCATACAAAGTTATTAGGTTTTTGAAAATTTATTACTTTTTAGTGTGTCGTGAATTTGTTTTGATTGAAAAGCCTGCTTTGTCACATAGAATCTGAATAAATTTTCATTGCAGCTTTCACATATTATTTTATCAAAAAATAGGACTTACTTATTTATATATATAACCTATTTATAGGTATATCTTTTTCTGATATATTTTCAGCAATCAAACTTTTATTCGTCCTTTTCCAATACTATTTAATTTTAAATTACAACTGTCTAAAGTCTGAAGTATTTGAAGTCCAAAGACTAGAAAATTTTAATAGACCTCGGGCAATCTGTTTAATAACTTTTAAAACATTTAAATGTTTGAAGCTTTTAGTTTAAACGATGAATAATCTTTAGAGTTTAGATTTATAAAAAGTTTGGCATTTACTCCAGATAATAAGTACAAGAATTCAATCCCATGAATTAGAAGTTATGGATAGTTAAAAAGTAAAAAAAAAGAGCCCTTAAAAATCATAATGTATCATAGGTATTTGGTTTATCCATAATGTCATAATGTCCTACTGTCGTATTCGAAAGGTAGTCGCTTCACGTAAAATACTGACACTTCTGTATACGTGTTTCTAAACCTACGACACCAAATGAATAAACTTGATGTTCATTACCAAACATTTCTTAACTTAATTCCACTTCATAAAACACATCAACTAAGTCCTCACTGGGAGCAGTTAATACACTTAATTAGCCACTCATAAAATCATGAATCACTGTTCCCCAAACGTTATAAGTCAATGTAAATTTATCTGCTACGGCCGCCGACAGGAAGTTTTCGTTAAATTTGAATTTTAGATTAAGCTGAACAAATAAGTTTATATACCTTTTCAACTTACCTAGACATTTGTGGGTGTCCCGTTAATGGACTGGAATTAATCCTATTTTCAATGGAACCTTTAACTTTGTCATATAAAAATAAACTTTTTTTTATAGAAAAGAAGGAAGAAGATATTTGTGGAAATATAATGGTATACCTTACCTATATTATAATGGTAACCTTATCTTATTGTTTTTTATGTTATAGGGGGGCAAACGAACAAACAAATCACCTAATGTTACCTAAGTGACTACCGTCGCCCATGAACATCTGCGTTCTGCAACTCAAAAATCACAAATGCGTTGCCGGTCTATACCTACCTAAGATAGAGGAGTACGGTTGTTTCTTGAAGGTTTGATGTTCGTATCGGTCCAGAAATCCCGCATGTGACAATGTGTTTCACGAGAAGGATTGTGGGACAAAAATAAATGTATATGACGGCGCCACCGTCTACAGACAATCTGTGTTGGCGTGGCGGCGCCACTGTCGTCGTGTCAACGTCACTTGTCATAACAACGTGTGCAACGGGCGCTACGTCTCCAGTCTCCCCACCACCACGGTATAAAAGGCAGAGCTCGCCAGTCGGAACGGCAGTTGTTCGCCGACCGTCGCCCAGTGCGGTCGTGCCTTCCTCATTTAATAATTGTTCCATGAAACTAATGTGATTCAGTGGTTATTGTCTATTGTGATAATAATTAATAAACTGAGTGAATTACTATGATCTAGTATGTCTTGTTTTAATATAACGCCTCCTGATCCTACATCAGAAGTGGGATGGATCTACTTCCACATCAATCATCGGAGATGAATCAATCGCCAGGATTAGCAAGTTGATTACCGATAAGAGGAACATGGAAGGAAAATTACATGACGTGATATGAGAACGACTCAGTCCTGTGAGTGTGGTCAAAGCCCGAGTTTGACCAAGAGCAGTAGAAACGTGACTACCATACGACGAGGGATTGATTGTTGCGACGGAAGACGATTGATGACGTCACTATTAACCGTTGGGAATAAACAATGAACGTTTCGCTGTTCTACCCGATTACCACGTGCAACGAACGGAAGAAAAAAGATGTGGAATGAATTGCTGCATTGTCATCTAATGGAATCACGACTAGAAAATGATGTGCTTGCGCAAAACTGGTTCACAATACGGCGGAGATTGCGAGGAACTTCTTTAGTCTACTAGGTGTTAGAAGTCTGTTTTAATATTGTCTTTTCTGTTTCAGTATTAATAAACTGGCAAGGTTCAAGGTGACGTGTTGTACAGTGTACAGTGAGGAGCTGGCCTGTTGATAGAGCGGCCGGCGACTGAAAAGCGAGTGTACCTACGTGTTGGTTGGGCTGTCAGAGAAGTTGGGAGAGTTTGATTTCAGCTTGAACGATAAAACTGACTTTGACAATGATTTCATTTGTTTGAGCGACGGTAGCTTGGCAGATCGGCGCAGCGGTGCATAACGATGAAGTGGTGCGGAGTATCTACGGCGCGGTGGCTTCTTAAGGCGCAACTGTGGGGCGCTAACGGAGAAATGTGTTGGCGTGTGTGTCATACAATCTCAAAATGGATTTGGTGAGCTGTATCGTTTTTATTATTGTTCTGGCGATAAACTATCGTGATTCGAGTTTCGTTCAAGTTCGATCGAGAAATTTGTTAGAAAGAAATAAGGTAATGTTGAACGGTTATATAACAACAACAAACGATAACGATGAAACGTATCGGTACAGTACCGAACATATTTTGTTTGAGGGTAATAACTTAGGTAACCAAAAACATTCTCGAGCTTATTTTTATGAGATACCCACAACATTCAAATGTTCAGTTGGATTTATTTTGAACTCTATCGAATTTAAATGCAGTTTAAATCTTAAGGTAAAGTAATTGGTGGTCAGTATAGGCCGAGCGAACAAGTATTGTGCGTTGATTGTTTGTTACAGGTTACATGTTAACACATGAGGACATGTGAAGCGCAGGATGGCCGTGTCGGAGACGGTCAATAGTAATTGAGGCTAAAATAATAAAATAAAAAAAGAGAACAAAAAAAAAAGCTAGCTAGCTTAATGCTAGAGGGATGATAATCCGGTCTAGTACAATCCGGTCCGGTCATATGACCGAAGGAATGTGACTAAAGGGATTACGGTCTAGCGCAATTCGGCCCAGTCATATGACTGAAGTAATGATATTTAGGTACTGGACTCTGATATCAACCGGACCAGTATTTTGATTGGCAGGATGATGAAGCAGAAGGCGCTCGAGGACGAGCGCATGTCAGTATGGCCGTGACGGCGCCACCGTCTACAGACAATCTGTGTTGGCGTGGCGGCGCCACTGTCGTCGTGTCAACGTCACTTGTCATAACAACGTGTGCAACGGGCGCTACGTCTCCAGTCTCCCCACCACCACGGTATAAAAGGCAGAGCTCGCCAGTCGGAACGGCAGTTGTTCGCCGACCGTCGCCCAGTGCGGTCGTGCCTTCCTCATTTAATAATTGTTCCATGAAACTAATGTGATTCAGTGGTTATTGTCTATTGTGATAATAATTAATAAACTGAGTGAATTACTATGATCTAGTATGTCTTGTTTTAATATAACGCCATATACTTAGTATAGAAACACACAACCGCAACAAATGCTCAATACTTTACCGTCCCAGGTAAACAGGCATACCTATCGACGACATTTTTGCCCCAGTTGCAAAGATCACGTGTAAATCTTAAGCTAATTAAATTTCACGTCATTTTCAAACTTACCAAAGTACCTAACAATGAAAAAGTTTTCTTTGAAATTTCTTGTTTTTGTCATCTCACGGCCTCTTATTAGGGAAAGAGGAAAAGAAACTGTAAAAACTGAGTGGGCATAATAATAATGAATATTAATGACCGGACTGAAGAATAAAATAGGATTTTAAGTATTTTTATTTGGGAAACGATTTGGACAATGACATCAAAGTCAATATTGTCCGGTCCATTAATTTTAATTTTATTATTACGTTTATACTAAGATTTGTATAAAAAACCTTAGTCTGTAATTTAATAAAATTGGACCATTTGCCTAGATAGTTAGAGAATAAAATATGGTTGATGGCAAAAATACTTCGCGGTAGAGAAAGTAGAGAAACAATTACGTACTTACCTATTTAGCTCAAATAAAAACCAGATAAGTGGATGAGTGGTAAAAACTAAAATATTTTTATCCATAATATGAGTTGTTTTGTAAAACAAGTCTTTGCTTTAAATATGAGCTATATTCCATAGGACATATGACACAAATTCGGTAAACAACTTATAGGTAGTCTAACAACAGTGTGAAATATATTCATTTAAACGCCTGCTTTAGTATAATTCTACTAAATTCCAAGATAAATTCGTATACAATTCAAACGCAACAAAACCATACTTTTACATTGTTTTATACTCGATGTAACAATAAACATGATGACAGTTACTCAATCGCGTACAAAAAAATAAAATAAAACGTACCTACAAGACACTCAATTTTATTAGCAGTCTTACTCAAGTGTTATTGCTATTACGTTTCAACATGCGTTTCTTTCCTCACCCGAGAGGCAATTGTACTGAGACCAAAATTATTTTCGCCTTGTTTCAATTTCAGGGGCAAAACGTGAACAACAAAAGTGCACTTAATTTCAACAAACTCCAACGGATTTACGACGCCCGCTTAAGTGAAAAATTGCTTTCTTTTATTATATTTTTAGTGTTCTCCTTTGAGTTTAACAAGTTTGATAAATCGTAATGGTTATTTTCTGAGTGGTTAGTTATCGATTAATGATTATTAAAATACTAGTACTACTTTACGGCTCATTCCCTCGAAGTAATTTGATTTACTGAAACAATGTCATAACTACTTCAATGGGAAAATAACATTTTTGAAGTTACTCAAGTTTTAATACTTGTAGTACTCCAATCATAGGAACAAACGTTCTATAGAACCTACTCTAGAAAACGTATGCGGGTTTATGTATTTATTTTATAATAATATTTTAGTAGCCCAATGGCGAAGACGTCTGTTTGGCGATGGAGAGATCGTGTATTCGATCCCCACCCATGACATGAAACCATCCCCCAGACACAACGCCCTTTCGACCTCCCTGTAACAAATGCTGCCCAGCTTCAAATTCGACTCAAAGCTCTGTATGTAGAGTCGAATTTGAAGCTGGGCAGCTATATAGGGCTGTACCTGTATAGTCCTAGAATTGAGTATTTGAAAAAAAAATCTTTTTGTGTTAAATGGAAAGATCATATAAAAGTTTTATAACAAACTATGTTTGTTTTTTGATTCTTTGCAATAATTAAAAAGTTACATTAAATTAAAAAAATGAATAGAATGAGCTAGGCGCCGTACGAGACGCGTTCTGAGAAGCAACACGAAGCGAATCGCTCATTTGGTCTTTGGTAGCCTCCTTTACGTCCGTCGTTGCCATGGAGACATCCTGCACTCGTCAGAGAACAGTACCGCTGTCCATTGGTCCATCGTCCAATCCAAATGTTCTCGAGCAAACTGTAGTCGTACTTGTCGGTGACCTGTGGTCAATTCTGGAGTGATAGCTGATCTGTGCGCTATCACACCTCCTTCGGCTAGTCTTCTTCTAACTGTCTACTGGATAATTTTAACTTCTCTCACTTCCTGGACTTGCTGACAGAGCTTAACAGCATTCAACTGGCGATTTCTTAATGATGAGGTCACAAAAAAATGGTCATCACGCTCCAATGCTGTGCTTTTTTGGCCAGAACCTCATCGGCGACTAAAGCTACGACTTTCTTGATAACGCTGATATACTCGCCGAACAGCGTTTTGGCATAAATTCAACTGTCTGACTATTTGAATCTGGTTGTGGCCAGGTTCAATTAGCGCAACCACTTGACCTGATATTTCTGGTGGGGTATCCATTTTCTTGTTTCGATTGTGGACGTGTTCTATAGCTGACTTTCTAAGCTACGATTTGATATGCAAATGATGCAGTTTCACCTAACCCTTCACCTTTTATACCCGCTCTTAGTCGCTCAATAAGCACTACCTGAAACGAGTGATTTCCGAAGCAATTGTTCTTTTGGCTTTACTGTAATGAATTTAAGGGTTATGGATTAGCTTAAGGTGTTATCTGAAAGCTGACAGTGTGTACTTCAATTCAGTATATAAACAGGAATAAAAATATAAGCATGTTTTAAAAAAAAACAACCATAAAACGAAAATTGAGCAGGTGTGCGATTTCTTTGCTCTCAAGTGTAGTTACTACGCTGCACCATACACTTACTATAACATTATGACGTCACAAACATGACAACCAATTGTCGCGCGTTTACAGTCACGTGATTTTTATTTAAATTTTATCAATTTTTAATTGATTCTAATTAGTTTAAAAAAACATTATTAAAGTTTTTAACATTGAATATCGATATAATTAAATATAAAGTATAAAAATTCATTAAAAAAAACAGTAGTTATTTTTTTTTCAAATACTCAATTATATAAGAACTTACTTATCATCACGAGTTCACGACTATATTATGTAAATAACTACTGAAAATCACGTTCTTTTATAACAAAATGCAATAAAAAGACTACGACCTTCATATTTTTCTACAATAAAAAAAACATTAAAAAGACACATTACATATATGACATTTTTTTCGAGCAAGTTCATTAAAATTTATTGAATAACATCACATCACGACATGATCCCAAATTTTTAGACAATTATCTTTGCACTTATGTAAGTATTGATCAAAATTATTTAACCAAATATCGTAGTCCTATCACCGTTAATTGATATCCAATTAAGTAAATACCGTATCAACCATGGAAGCACATGTATGTTAATGAAATGACATGAACGTTACCCTACCCAACTTAACCCATGTGCCATCAACATCGACAGAGGGTAAATACAACTCGAGAATTCACATCAATGTTTCACAGGTCTCGCAAATGAATTGGAGACGTGCCTCGCTACGGGAGGCTGAATTCAATAAGGTGAGCCTGTAAATCTCAATTGTACCAACTTCATCAAGATACTGCGTAACACAGATTTGTCGAATTGTGTTCTAAACTTACAGCTATGTACTGTCGAGGTAGTAACTCTATAGCCGGACTAGAATCAAGAAAAACGTTCGTTGTTGTGAGTTTTTATAACCGATTCAGTTTTGATTTTGTCTACCTAAGGTTTCTTCAAATAAATGCTCGTAACAGTAATAACACGAAAATTACCACATAGAAATAAATAGTAAGTAATACAGCAGGTACAGCACACTTTTTGCACAAATATTAGTATCAGATGGCGACAGGCGAAAATTGCCACACACTCTATTTTTCCTACTAAACTCGATCATTACATGCATTCCAATATAGTTAAATGTAAATATTTCCATAATACACAATATTTTCCATGCATAAACTTTATTTTTTATTTAGTAATATTTTTTTTCTCCAACTGTACGTACGTCGTTTATGTTTGTCCAATGTAAACCCAATGTTGGTTCGGGTTGAGACTGATGTTAAAGTGTTTCGCAAAGCGTTCGTCCCAATTTATTTGTGCAGAATACATTACATTCGATTCGACCGACTAGCGACTGTCCCATATTATATGGTTTAGATAGGTACAATAGATAGAATGCTTTATACAAATTGTATGAAGTGAATTGAAACATTTTTAACCCAAAAGTAGGAAGTCTGCAAACAGAAATCCTTGAGTACATTCAAGTAAGCACATTAATTACTTACAATCGAAAGATAACTGGTTAGGAAGCAAAACATGAATATACTACCAGAATTATCCGTTATTTAGCAAAATATCAATAATCAAATAATAATAATTTTATGTAAGTCAATAAAAATAACTCGAACGGTTTTTGTTAAACAAATAAGTCTATTATTCTCTTGATTTCTCGTTTGTCGGAATTGCATTTCTTACAGTTCAACGTCCTTTTAATTCTGTTTTTAATATTAAAGTACTTACTAAAAACGGGTCTTCGAGGTTATTTAAAAAAATATTGTGAGCTTTTTCGTATTTTTCGTTCGACCTTTATCCCATGTCTACCTTTGTCACATGCAGTAGTATCTGTTCATTTGCTAATTGGGATCGGTTTTTAGTTTATCCTACAGCCTAGAGATGCCATTGAATTATAAGTTGAAGTTGGAGTAATTTTTGGTCAACCAAATGTTTATCTTTCGAGGATTGTCTATTAGGTCGGTACGTTATAGATATTACGACGATACCTACCAAAGATTTGGCAATACGAAAGTGGCCATGACCAAAGGGGATGTACATTTTATTTGACGCTAACATTACAACTTATTTGACGATGCTGAGTTATTTACGTAGGTACCTATTTTGTATCATCTCGAATAAAATCAGTTTATATTTATTACTTTTATTTATAAATCATCGGAAAGTTTCCGTGTGAGTAGTTGACTGAGTATGACGCGAATAATAGCAAATCACGATCACATAGTGATACATTGACAAGGTCAAGTTCAGGAATTTAATTAAATATACTTTTTCTTTTTATTATTTTTATTATCCTCTATAAATAAAGATCACAAAAACGAATAATTAAAATGTATAGTTGCACTCTACTCTAAGGCATAAAAATTTAATATATTTATCTATTAAAACGGCTTAGGTGGCTACTCAGCCACTAAAAACTCACCTATTGGTGAGTAGCCACCTTGTGATTTTCTTAGTGGTCATCTCAGCCAGTACTTTAGCCGATTGTGGGTGAGCAAACCACTCCAATTTTTGGACGTCGTCCTCTCACCCACTTTATAAAACTTAACCTGGGAGACCGTACTAAGACTGTCAAATGTTACATTGTTTAGATATATCGCGCGATTTTGGGACAAAAGTACCAGGCAAACATGGGTTACTAGGAGTTTTACATACAATTTCGTTCAAGTACGTAAAATTAAATTTGAAGTACTGATGGTTGAAAAGAATTTGGTTGAAAACCAAATTGATGATTTTGTATTATTTTATTATTTGTTTGCTGTTTTATAACAGTAGTAGCGTTTGTGACCAAACTGCCAGTGCATTTTACTTTAACACAACGCCATACGGTATGTCCATTATTGTTGACGCGCCTCTTATTGTATCTGTAACCGTTTGGCAAAAGAACTGGTAAAAACAAATGGTATTATGGATCGGAATCATTTTTTTAGTTGGACATCAACATTCCCTAAAGCGACATAATAAAATTTTCGGACTATTCGCTGAATGCTAGATTCGTAAATCAGCAGATGTACAGTCACGGAATGAAAAGGTTCGTCACCTTAGAGTCGGATTTCACTTGCACTAGTACTGCAAGAAACAATTATACCAACATACAAGTGTATCGAAACAGTGATGCTAACATTTAAATAAATAGAATGACGTATGCTATCGAATAAGGTTTTGCTTGATTTTTCTATCCTTTTTTAAACACTGCCTTGAGCGCGCGGCATATAAAAACCTCTTTGATATTTTGCAATAATGACATTGACCGATTGACAATAGTCTTAACAGAAATAATAGTGGCAGGTTGAACCAACAAGAAGGTTTTAGTTTATCAAAAATCTTGTTGACAAGATATTTATCCTGTCAAACAACACTGATCTGAATAATTTTGAATTTTATTATAGAGCAGTAGAACATTATTTTCCCTAACCCGAGTCTATTCTGTACCATAGTTTCAAAAGGTAATATGTTTTCGCGATACTTGATACGAATCAATATGAAAATTGACGAACCTTTTCATTCCGAGACTGTACACCAGTTTTTTTTTCCTCTTTGCATATAATTACATGTTATATTATCGATATTTTTATTTAATCTTAGGAGAATTAAATTATTTTGATTTAAAAAAATATATACTCCAAGTTATTATTAAGACCTCTTTACATTTCTGCAGGCCTGGTAGTTTACAAAGATAACATTTAAAAAAAAAAGATTATATAAGCAAATACTTATTTTATCTTTAAAATAATACAAAATCATCAATTTGGTTTACCCCCTAGGGAACCATCAGTACTTCAAATTTAATTTTACGTACTTGAACAAAATTGTATGTAAAACTCCTAGTAACCCATGTTTGCCTGGTACTTTTGTCCCAAAATCGCGCGATATATCTAAACAATGTAACATTTGACAGTCTTAGTACGGTCTCCCAGGTTAAGTTTTATAAAGTGGGTGAGAGGACGACGTCCAAAAATTGGAGTGGTTTGCTCACCCACAATCGGTTAAAGTACTGGCTGAGATGACCACTAAGAAAATCACAAGGTGGCTACTCACCCAGTGGGTGAGTTTTTAGTGGCTGAGTAGCCACCTAAGCCCTTAAAACACCGTTTTTTAAATGTTTTGTAGGCTCCCTTTTACCTTTTTACTATATCTGTTTCAATCGGCGAACTCTCATCGGACTTTTCTAATGGCACCGTGGTGATGCGAAACTCGGATCAATTTCTCAATGATCAATTTATTTATTTATTAACCCCCGACGCAAAAAGAGGGGTGTTATAAGTTTGATGTGTCTGTGTGTGTGTGTGTATCTGTCTGTCTGTGGCATCATAGCCCCCGAACGGATGAACCGATTTCATTTTTTTGTATTAAAGTGGACTTACGTGCGAGTGTTCTTAGACATGTTTGATGAAAATCGGTTGACCCGTTTAAAAGTTATGGGGGTTTGAAAGTAAATGTGTTGGGAGTTTTTTAAATTTTTAATTTAATGTTTTTTTATTTTGCTTGTATGTCAGTTTCCGACTCACGGGACTATATAAGAGTCCCGGTCTTTTGGAAGGCTAGTATGGGGCCAAAGCCAACACATGGAAGCCCTTTATTTATTATTAAGAGCACATTACAAGAATCAATCTTATAATTCTAAACAGCAATTAATTGCGACACTGGGATAGTTGAAAATGTTTGAGGAATCCATTTGTCCGACAGTGGGATGGAAAAAATCGTGGATGACGTCATAGCTCGGGTTCAACAACACGCATAGGGCAATCGTGGTGATAACAAGTTATTTCTCCTCATTATTTTAATATAATTTGTTGAAGAAAGGTCTTTGGCCTGTTGCGATTTAGTGGCTCATCATTTTTATTTTTTTATTTACCAATGCACTTTTAAAATATTGTTTTTACTCTGAATCTCATTTTTAAATACTAAATCACATAAAAATAAACAAAATAAATACTTGATCGAATTATTTGCAAAATAAACAAAAAATAAGTACTATAAACAATAATAGCATATCAATTAGTTTTGACGGTGTACTAATAAGGTGCGCAAGCGCACAGTCGGGGTCGACAAGTGCCACAGAGTAGTCGTACATACTTTAATTAGTTCAACCAAGTTGTAGTATTATTTAGTGAATAGATAATAATTATACTATTTAATGATAAAGACAGTGTTTAAAAGGGACATTTAAAAGTGAAACGGTATGTAATTTTATAATTGTGTTAAACATATTTAATCATAAATTGGTACTTTTAATAAATTTATTGTGTACACTATGTTCATTTGCAATTAAAATTATGTCAATTTGATAACAACTGTTACTGTTCATTGATTGTAAATCAAAGAATTCAACTGTTTCTGTTTTTTATCGAGTTTTATTTAGTTGAGTATTTTGTCTGTTTTATATTGAGTTAGTTGACCGTTATTTTTTACCCTGAACTTCAATGTTACTACTTCACCAATTCCATGACACTTGGGTTCCTCATTTAAATATAAAAATAAATTTTATTTACTAAAACTAATATTATAATGAGTCCAACTTTGTTTACTTTAATCTTATTAATCCTATAAATTATCTTCAAATCCGATCAAAGATAAGTAATATTCTTTGCTTTAGATAACTTGTTTGTTGAGGAAGGTTTTCGATTCCATATCAATGTAAGTGAAACCTGACTATCCTACTAATATATAAATGCGAAAGTTTGTATATTTGTGAGTTTGGATGTTTGTAACTCTTTCACGCAAAAATCGATTTAGATGAAATTTGGTACAGATGTTCCTTATAGCAAGGAATAACACATAGGATACTTTTTATCCCACAATTCGCATGGGATTGGAATTTACGCGGGTAAAACCGCGGGGCGTAGCTAGTACCTCATATTACACTACTAGAACCACAGAATAATTAATAGTAGTTGTCTAGAACCTAAAAATTAACATAGGTACGTTACTTTATTAATTTGATCTCCATTTAAAGTAGTTGATATTATGGCGTCAATAAACAGGATTTTCCTTACGTATCACTTAATTGTCCTTTAAATTACTTATATGTTATTAATCAACCTTTAAGTATTTGTTAATTGATCAACCTTTATAATTAAACGGTAATAGGTAGGTATAAAACTATGTAACAAAACAAGTTAAATAATCAGGTTTTAATTTGAATTAACACGCAAATTAAATTTTGTAACAAATAGTTAACTATTTAAACGGTTTCAATACGTAATGCGAAAATTATATTTCAAAAATTAACAAACTCAATGATTTTTTGCAAGTAGATCGTATACATCGGTACATATTAACGTTATCAATTAAATATGGTACGTTTAACGTTTGAGTATTTCTCTTACTTTGAGCATAAACTGTCCTAAATGCGAGTAAAACAAAAAAATAACAACTATCTGCGCCCACAGTTTCATCCGCGTGTACCTGCGTGTATTTGCCTTTGGCACAGTATAATAATGAGACCTAGCGTATCTTTGAATAGTATGTTATATGGTACATAGCTTATAGCCATCCTCGATAAAAGAGCGATCCAGCACTAAAATATATCTTTCAATTCGAACCAATAACGCGTTCAAACAGTATGTATGTACTTTAATATCTACATATGCGTATATACTGACGTACACTTACCATATGGCTGAATCTGAATGTATAATTCTATTGTATTTAATGAATATTCTCAACATAATAGTAAGGTATTAATAAACGCAAATGTTCATACAATTTAACGCGCGTTAAGGCAAATGCGGAGCCGAGCCACGCATAGAAGTTATACACGTAAACCTACATCGTAAACAAACCGTAAGAAGTTCATTTTGGGCAAGAGAAAGTTTATAATAACGGACAACAGTTGCACGTGTTTCGATGTACTTTTTAACTTATAAAATACAAGTTAGCTATGGTTGCGTCATAGTTATATTCCATTACAAGTATGTTTTTTATTAGGACTTGCATTTATAATCTAACAAAAAAGACGAAATTTTATAGTTGTGTGTTTTTTGGTCATTCACGCTCAAACGGCTGAATGGATTTGGATATACGAGTATTGGTAATAATCCTAAATTATAGTTTTTTTCCTAGCTAAGCACATAAGGAACTCTTTTACACAAAATTCTTAAGGTAACACGAAGAAATCTGCACACAGCTAGATTAAAACTTTACAAAATATGACATGATAATGTGCAAGAAGTTGCAATATTTTTATTTTGTCTTTGCGAATATTTTATATTTTCTTATTATTTATTACTTACATAATAACGACCACTTTTCATAGCTCTATGTTCAATTTTAAAAGATTATCATAATCTTTGTTTTGAAATGTAGGTAATGCTTGAGCCACCTAAATAGTTTATTGGTTGAAACCCTTTGTTATATATAAACCTTTGTTATATTTGACTTAAAAGTCGTCATTGTTTCATATTCAATAAAAATATATAATAATAACTACATTCGCTATAATTATGTTTATTATCATACATATTTTATATTATCATACATAAGCATCGTATATCGTTTATTCATCATTACACTAGACCTTGATCCGTGGCAAAATGGCGGATCTAAACTATATAATAAAAAAATTCGCTACCGCAATTTTAAAAGGCCTAAAAAACGCCCATGACTAGCAACTGCCATTTATGAATCGCAAAAACTTAAACCGCTGTTTGACGTAGCTGTATTCATACTCGTTGAAGCAAAGGATGTAAACGAAATAGAAAAAAAGGGGAAACAAAAAGATATTTTACATAATTATAATCATTACACCGACACCTATTCCCAAACTAAGCAATACTTGTACGAGTAAATATAATTACATGTTTTTGTAATACTTTAAATAGAAAAACCCAGACCTAGACAAACAGACAAGTAATTTATTACAAGTATTTTCCTAAGAGGGGCTCCACCTATTACGCCACTTGATTGTCATATATTTTCGATGTAAGCGATTCAAATCATATATTTGGAAATATTTCTAAAATTAACTCTGAAGAGAAAACAGGAATCACGGAAGATAATCCCGTGATTCCTGTTTTTTCTTGAGAAATTTTGAGACAGTTAACACCCTTATGACCTGACTGTAACATTTGTATCGAATTTCAACGCAATCAATCGTATCGATGACCCATTTGTATCATATTTCAAAGGAAGGAGAAATGGACCATCATATTTATATAATTAATAGAATTTTCAATATTTTTGTTTATACATCAAATTAATGTTTACATTGTTACGTCATTTTCCGATTTGCGACAGCAAGAATGGTGACTTCTCTTTCGCATAAGTTTTATAATCTCAAAACCCTAAATATAATAGCAAAAATTAACACCTTCAGACAGAAAAATAACTAAATATATCAACCAATAAATTAAATATCACCAGTTATTAATATTGCCGAAGTTAAAGGTAGTCAACGAGGATTTAAAGTTAAGAATTGAAATTCCAAAATTATACCACATACACGAATGTCACAGAAAGTTTAGTAGGAAGTTCAAACAAGTTTAACAGAAGGGATACGACTAAACATTAGACGGACGACTTCTTCCAAATGTGAATAGTTTCAAATAAATTATTGTTTAGCCTCTAACGTATTTGGGTTGTTGTGTTTGTGTGGGCCTCGAAAAACAACTTCTTAAGTATATTTTACGAGTTAAATACACACTTCTTTTACAAGTTTTTCAATTGACTCTGTTTAGGGTTTCCTTATTCTTTCCACATCTATCCACTGCTAAGTACATATATCAACGTTGCCAAATTGATAGAAGATTTTTTGTTTTTATCGTATATACGAACACATTAATAATGTATTGCTTGCTCTTAGCTCTTAGCTATACATTTGATTAGTCCAAATCTGTATATAAAATAATAAATTAGTACAAATCTGTTATTAGTTTCTATTAACATCTAGATTCATTGCCCTTCTATTCTAGGGATACTTCCAAGAATCCAGGATTCCATTTCCTCAGTGTTTCTTTTCTTACTGCTATAGTGTTACACTTCAAACTCTTATTTATAAACGACTAGCAGCGCCCCGCGGTTTCACCCGCGAAGTTCCCGTTCCCGTGGAAATTTCGGGATAAAAAGTACCCCTGTACCAAATTTCAAGTCAATCGGTTCAGTAGTTTAGCCGTGAAAAGGTAACAGACAGACAGACAGATAGACAGACAGACAGAGTTACTTTCGCATTTATAATATTAGGATTAGGATAAATAAAAACAGTATATTATTTTATACCCCTTTAATTGGCTCTTTGTTTCAATATATAAATCCACGTTTACTCTCTACCAGTCATGTGTATGAAAGATAGGAAGTACGGATTAACCATACCGTTGTTACACTTCGATTATTAATAAGAGGGTAAATGTTAATATTACTTAGAATAAAACAATGAAGTTTATTTAAAAACATTAAAATATTAACCTTTGCGAATTGCAAAAATAAACACAGATTTTTTCTTTCCTCTTTCTTTCCTATTTCATACTGACGGTTTTAACTTGCTGCTTAAACGCTAACCTTGCAATGTTTTAAAAGAATTAATTATTTTAACGATCTTTACCTAGTAATGTATAAACGTACCTTTATCTAGCTAGATCGTTACTTTGTTTATAGCTAGGAAGGAAATAATTAAAAAATATATGTTTTTACAGTATTATTAATTCACATTACCTACTTTTATTAGGTTAGCAAAATAGCGTAATCTTTTTACGCGTAGAGCTGTAATTTCTCAATTTTTGTTAATAAATTATATTATGCCTACGAACTGATGGCATGAAAGGCAAAAATATGAGGGGTGAAAATAGAAATTAGGAACGAAACTTCTGGCAATTTTCCAGGTACTAAATAATTGGACTAATTGCTGACATAGACTTCGAAAATAAAGTCGTAGATTATACATATCTAAGCATACTATACCACTTATCATGCACAAAGGACCCAAGCTGTAGATATCTAGTTGGGGAAAATTGCGCGTCTTACGAGTGTTCATACCACATAATACAAATAAAGAATACTACATCACAATATTACTCCAACAAACTAACCAAAACTTAACATTTTCCAGGGTATGGCCCCACACGAAGACAGAAAGCAACTTAGTTTCCCGAAACTAAAGTACCCATTGTACCGGGATACCCCGCCTAAGACGATCCAACAATGGGTTCAGGGTAAACAAATACAAGATGGAGCCGAAGGTTTGTGGCGAATCCATGACGGATTGTACGATTTAACTAACTTCATCTCGTCGCACCCCGGCGGCTCGCAATGGATTGAATTCACTAAGGTAATTCTAATTACACGCCTCGGATAATGGCAATGCAATCTGATCTCTAGTTCAAGGTAAATTATATTATTACTATACGGCATGGTTATTTGTGTAAACTGTAATTGTATTTTCTGTGCGCAGAGTTGAAGTAAAATATGACAGGTTTATAACCGATTTCTCGTAAAGTGTGTTTTTTGAAACTGTTATATTAATGTTACTCTACGATTTTTCTACCATACAATAATGATCTAAGGGCCTATTTCACCATCTTAAAGTAACTGTCCGAGTAGCTACTCACATGTTTTGTCTTTGTCACTTGATATAAAGTAAGGAAGAGACAAAACTACATTTATTTGGTGAGTAACTTAACTTGAAGGTCGGCCCTTAGTCTAATAATTACTGAGTAAAAAATATTTTACTAATTCAGCCAGTGTTGTTTTTCAGTTTCCTTGAAATATACAGATTGTACAGCACATGGTTTAAAACACAAAACATTTCCAATTATTACATTTAATTAAATATCTAGACCTCTTTCGTGTTATTTCAGACCTAAACCAACGTAAACTTATTGCAGGGCACCGACATAACCGAGGCATTCGAAACTCATCACCTAAAAGGTATAGCAGAGACATTACTACCAAATTACTTCGTGAAACAAGCAACAGAGCCAAGAAACTATGCATTCACATTCAAAGAGGACGGCTTCTATAGGACTTTAAAACACAAAGTTATGAATAAAATTAAAGATATTCCGCCTGATGTAAGAAAGAGAAGTGATACAGTGACTGATTCCTTGCTCTTAGCTGTTCTAGTGCTAAGTCCTATATGCTGTTGGGCGTGGAAGAATAATATTATGCTAGCTGCAGTATTAACACTGATAGATGGAATCTTACTCAGTTCATTGACAACGTGTGCCCATAATTACTTCCACAGAACGGATAGTTGGCGAATGTATTTGTTTAATTTCGGTGGTTTGTCTTACGCGTGAGTACCACTTTATTAAATACTTAAGTTTTTTTAATGTTATTTTCTTGCTATTTATCCACTATTATTAGAACACGTTTACTGATAGATTAATTGGTTTAATACACATACTTAATGTTCTAATTGAAAAAGTATTTTAGTTTTTGTTAGCTCATTTATCATATAATAAACAAAAAAGCTACGACCAATAAGCTAAGCATAAGTAATTAAAACCCGAAACACCAAATTTTTGGAACACAGTTGAATATAAATATATGTATTTTTCAACACACTTGCTCATAAATGGGCTCTTATTTGTGCAAAAACAGTTGAATAATGACACGCTTGATTCACTAGTGAGTCATAGTTTTTTTTTTAAGTTGTTTAGATTTAAACAAGTTTCGATACCAAAAAAAATCGTGTCCATAACTCCATACATTTTAAAAACAAACTTCAACTATGTTGTACCTTACTTTTGGTAGGTCTGTGGTCGATTACGTTCATTCATTCATTCGTTTTTTTTTTTAATAAGTATATTCTTTTAGTCTTTGGCTGATCACCATTGTTGTGTTGGATGCGCGCGAAAAGAAAAACTGTTTATTTATTAGCGAAAAATGATAATTTCTTCGCAAATGTGTTGAAAAACGTTGTATGGTACATGCGTGTATTGATGATTACTATCCTCGGCTATCTTCTGACCCTCGCCTGACGGTTCGGGCCTCAATAGCGCCTCGGAAGTAATCACCAACTTACCTCGCTTGTACCATAAATAACTATTAAAATAACTTTATTATTTTTTGTACTTTCAGTGACTGGAGAATATCACACGCAATGTCTCACCATCTCCATACGAATACTGCTCAAGATTTTGAACTAAGCGTGTTAGAGCCGTTCCTACAATATTTTCCATACACAGATAAACCTATATGGGCACAAATGGCCGCGTTCTACTGTCCTATAATATTTTCTTTCTCTGTTATTAGTTTATTGGTTAAAGAGTAAGTATCAAATACAATATTATTTATTTCGTAACCATCTCTCTCACTCATCACTCATCTATCTTTAAAATCTAGTTTTATTGTTTCAAGTCAGTGATAATTCAAAATATTGCTTGCTTCTAAGAAAATTACAAAATATGAGTTGACAAACACCTAAAAGTCCTATAAAATTGCACTTTTTTGTCATCAAAGTCGTATATATTTTTTATTATTTTATTCAAGTTATTCTGGGTACAATTAAGTACATAAAACAATAAACTAGGTATTGACTAAGTGCTAACACCATAAAATTTTCACAATAAAATATAGTAATTAATTTTATAATGCCATATAAAAGTCATATTGCAAAAATATGTGTTAAGAAACATATTTATTTGGTTGTATGAAAATAAATAATTTAAAGTATATTTTTAATAAAATATTTTTTTTATTAATAAACACTAAAAGAATTATAAATTCGCGAAGTAAGTTACAACGCAGTTATTTATTTTTTGGGTTGTCTAACATTTGGTTTTACGAATAGAGATTATGCGCTCCACATAAAATACCGACATTCGACACTCAAAAATGAAACAAAATACTTTTGAACAATAATATGGCGATTGTGACAAAAGATAAACATATCAAACTGTTTTTATTTTAACATTCTTATTTTTTAATGTAGATTGCACCTATTAAAGTAATGGACATTGTTTACGACTACAATTGTAATTTTAATTTTATAAGAATGTTTTGTGTAAATGCTGTTGGTGCAACTATAAAAAAGCAAATAAATTAATTTTCATTTATGTTGTCAAAAATGTCCGATTGCAATTCATTATAGTTTTCGTTTTGAGTTCCTTTAATAGAATACGACCATTCCCGGAAATTCTGTCAAAGGAAAATTCGTGGAACGAACGAATTCGAAGTTAAATTGAACTGAAACTAGTTGTCGTGTAACTCGTTGGCATTCGCGTGTTCACTTAATTAAATCTTAGTAATATTATTATACATTTAATACTTAAAAGTCAGGACATAAGGTTCATTTTAATTTAAAACCTAAATATTTAATTTATACGTACAAAGAACTTTTAAATAATATTATCTACTTTCTTTCTTACTTTCTTTCTATTTACAAATCTGGATTAACACTTGTAATCCTTATATTCCCGGTAAGAAATGCTACCACTATTATTTCATATTATTACAGTAATCAACTGCCAAATTATACCAACTCTTTGTAGATTAATCATAGTACGGTCAGCGTCAGATACCCGACCTCCCTTGGTTGGCACTACCAAAGTGATCATTGCCAAGAGGGGTTCCTTTCATCTGTCCTGTCACTGACTGTACAAGCTACTGATGGATATAGCAAGCGAAGCTAATTAGTTTCTCTCAATTTCAGAATAAGCACTGGCTTAATGGGGCTGGCAGGTCATAAGTTAACCTGTGCGAATGCTTTACAATTCGTCCTACCAGTCTGGATGTGGATGTTTGGTGGCCTTCCCATACATTGGACTGTATTGCTATGGATAGCCATTTTGTTTATCAACGGTTTAGTCTTCACTGGATACGGATTGACGGCCGGCCATCATTCGCATAGGAATTTCTTTGATGGAGATATACCGAGGTAAACTTTGATATCTACTTACTTATTAAACTTATACTAACTTTAATATTATTTCAAATGGAGTGGTCCTCTATGCCGGACTTCTATACAAAGGTTGTGGATCCAATTCCTACATCCTATATTATATGAGATCTACGCTGCGTATATAAATAAATACTCCAATATTGAACGATATTATACTCGTATGGTGAACAGTTTACATTTGCGAATATTGCATACAAAAAAAACGCATAAGAATTTCAAATATTGGTAAATCGCAGTAAGATACAAATCATAGCTTTAACAAAGTTAAATAGTTACAATAGATTCGTTGATGTTACTTTGTCGACACTTGCTTTTATTAGTGTTGTAGACAGTAACCGTAGTTCTTAACAGTTTCTGTAATCATCCACTGGTTGTTCAAATTAACTGCAGTTACAATGTTCATGATCAAGGAATAAGATAGTATAAAGTTTTAACTAGGTGAAGAAGTGCGATAGTAAAACAACACAAATAATAAGGTTTCATTTTTCATGTCTTTTCCATTCACGGGACTATTAAGGAGTCCCGGTCTTTTGGAAGGCTAGTATGGGGCCAAAGCCAACACACGGAAGCCCTTTGACATATTTAATCTTGTGTAAAGGATGCACAATCCGGCGACTATCCCTGTATAAAATGCATCCAGGGACAGTCCCTTAATTATTCCCTAATGCTTATTTATTATTAGCAGGAGTGTGACTTACTTTTTCGACCCTTGTTGATAATTTTATTTGGTATTTGAATAAGTAAGTTTAATATAAGTAAATACTTATTGAATTATGCGTTTATTCCAATCATCCACTGCAATTGGTTTGTGCGAAATAAAATTTTTGAAATGGAACAAATAAGGTGTAGCCGTTTAGTCATGTGCTCTGTCATATAACTAGCTCTTCGCCTGACATTTTCGCACGTCCAATTTTCCGATGTATTGCCAATATTTTTCAGAACTCAAACTTTGTCCTACCAAGGACGAACACACCAAAACATGATTACCTAAACCAAATTCGTGCAATCGTTGTGTATGAAGTGCCCCTCGGTTATTTGCATTGAATTTGATTGTAAAGTTCCTCTTGAATCAATTTTTTAATAAAATCAATTGCTTTGATTTAAAGATCTAAGAATACAATGGGACACTGACTGACTGATGTATACTAAGTATGTAGAGATGTATGTACACCTTTACAAATGTATATTCCAGCGACGCACATTTTGATTGGTATCGTAATTCCTTTGTTATAATAACAGTAGCATAACATAACACTAAGCAAAATATCTAAGTAAAAAAAAATATGCGCGCCATAATTGACCATTATGACTTAACAATGCAAAAGTATTCGCGTACACAAATCCCTATCATAGTATCTTAAACCTTTTAAAATTATTTTTGCAACCCGTTTTCCTTCAAACTAAAAAGTTTAAATGGCTTAATGGCTGCTTCAAATGGTTTCGTATTAATTCAGCTCGGAACTTGCGAATTAAATGTTTCCAGCAAAGTTTTAATTTAGCACACACCTATCTTGAAACTGGCACTTAATAGTTTTATAGGAACCACTGTAACTGCCGATTTAAGAGATTTTCCGACTCTCTTATAGTCTTGTTAAGGTCTAACAAGAATAAAGTTATATCCTTTGAAACCCTACACGAACTTACCTTTGCTAAGGAACATATTTGTGGGAAAACTTTGTCTAGATGCTTGGGATTTTATTAGGAGAATTTTAATTAGTTTTTTACTGGCAAAATTCGTTGTTCGTTAGTGCCGTACCGGTTTAAAACTTAATCCAATTTTAAAGTAACTTCATTTATAGCTTAATTTATGAACATATTTTATTGTCATCATAGTTTACGGGACATTTATATTTCCTTCCCGTTTAATCACATATAAAAATGTTAGAATAAAGTTTTTGTGAGAAAAAATATATCCAAACTGTACGTTATTCGTATTCGTACGAGTACAACACTAAAAACGTTACTTACAAAAAGCAACAAAGAACCTTCTCGATTTATATCGCAGCTGCTCTCATCCAGTGGTTTTCCTAATGTAATCACATCTATTTTTTGCTGACGGTTTCAAGGTTTCATTGTGGCAATAAACAATATCTTTGCAAAAAAAATTTAATGTAAAGATCATCGTTTAAATGAGTGGTTACATAATTTTTGCGGATAGATATTTATAGGTACTGATATTATAAAATTAAATAGTTTGGTTGAATACGTTAGCTTAGGAAAGTACTGGTTCAAACTCAAAGAAAAATGTGTCGGATAGCCAATTTATCGAGGAAAGTATAAGTTACTAGCTGTGCCCCGCGGTTTTACCCGCGTGCAACCTTATCCCGTCGGAATTTTGGGATAAGAGAGTCCTATGAGTTATTCCTAGGCATGAAGAACATCTGTACCAAATTTCGTTAAAATCCATTCAGTAGTTTTTGCGTGAGAGAGGACAAAAAATCCACACATCCAAACATCCACACTCACAAAACATTCGGCTTTATAATTTAATACTTCTTATTCAAAACTGAAGAAAATACTCAATGAACGCTTCTTCAACGATCTATAATGTAATGTGTGTAGCTGTAGATTTACTTATTTTACAATAATTTAACTGGTTTGATATTTTTGTAGTATTTACTTAACGTTCTTTTAATTTTAATTCTACTTCACCTTATGTTTGTGAAAACTTTTAATTAGCCCTCAATAGCATATTTACTTATATTAATTTGTATCTAAGCTGTTAGTTTTCCTGTAAGTTTAAAATAAAATAAAATAAATAATATTAGTAGGATACAACATCTCGCTAAGTCCAGTAGGAGCGGAGCTAACAGCTAGTGAAACCACTTCACTTAGGAGGTCAGTTGTATGAAGTTGATAGAGTAATGTCCGTATAACCCAGGTAATTAGAGTTATCATGCATAATAGATCAAACTTAGTGATACATTGACAAATTAATATGATTTGGCAGTACTAATTTGATTTCACAGATTTAATATAATTTAGATTGAGATGTGAAAATGATGGATGGCTTGAATGCAATATACTGTCATAATATTAAATGATTCGTTTTGATTATGTTATTGTCCATAATTTAATGGTTTTGTTATAGAAAAGATATGGCTTATTCCACTCAACCCCAAAACAATTGCTTTCGCATTATTTCTATCCATACATTCATTCCACTATTACCCCAAAGTGTTCATAAGGATCAAAATTGAATAAACAAATATTTACATACTTCAATTCCACTTACACCCCAAAAAAATCTGGTAGAGTCAACAGAAAAATTAAATAAAACACGTATATAATTATAACTAGCTTTTGCCTGCGACTTCGTTTGCGTGGAATAATTAAGAACTTTGGGATAACGCTAAATTTTACCAAGAATATCGCAAGCAAAACCGCGGGTTCCAACTAGTTTTACTTTTAATAAAGTTAATCGACACCAGCCGCCTACAATATTCAAATCGCGTATCAAACACACAAGAAAATAAAAAAAACATACAGGGCGAATAGAAAACCTCCTCCTGTTTTTTGGAAGTCGGTTAAATGAAGTGGATCAAATTACAACTTCAAACTAGAATGATGATAGTTTTTGCAAATATTACAATACTTACTTAAATATCTCAGAATTAATCTACAGTTTGAATTTACAAAAATATAAAATCACAGCTTTAGATTAATTTTTTTTTATAGTGAACTAATATCTGAAAAAAGTCACAGCTTCAGATTAGAATATAAAATCACAACTTCTGACATAATTTTGGTGGAAAACTCCTTAGCTTAAAATTTACAATCACTCTTGAAAATATACTTTTCTTTACAGCGCGATTGCATTGTGGTAGTCGTGTCGTGGTCTAGTAATTCTTATTGCTTTAAATGTGTTTGTTTTTGTTGACACTACTAAAAATAAGTAAGGTAAGTGGATAAAAAATATTACGATTTTAAATCCTTCCTAAAAACGTCTTGGGGTAGTAGTGGAAATATTTTTGGGGTTGAGTGGCATAAGCCAAAGATATACCTTTATCATACCATTATGTTTTATACACTTTTTAGACAGCCTTCTGTCCAGTAATTTTAAATAGTCGTGCAGAAAGTTATGTAAGTCGGTATAATCAAATCCACATGTTATTGGTTCACCCCGGCTTAGAGAGAATTTTCAAAATTTTCTTTAACGCATCAAAAAATGATATGTTTTTTTTTACAGAGAAGAAAATATAGACTGGGGACTACACCAACTGGACACGATCGTAGAAAGAATCGACTTCACCGACAGTCACTACAAATCGATAACTCGTTTCGGAGATCATGCACTCCACCATCTTTTCCCAACACTAGACCACGCTGAACTGAAATATTTATATCCGATACTTTTCGAACATTGCGAGAAATTTGAGACACATCTCAAGACTAATACATTTTATGAAGCGTACATAAGTCAATGTAAACAGCTTATAAGAAAACGACGAAATGACTTTAGAGAGAAAAAGATTTCCACCAAATGGTAGATAAAAAAGTTTTATTGTAAAGTGTAGCGTTAATGTTATAAATAAGTAAATCTATTGGCTGTGGTAATAAATAGTTTATTGTATATTGAATTTTTATTTCATTTGTAGATCAGAAATATTGTACAGTCACGGAATGAAAAGGTTCGTCACCTTAGAGTTGGTTTTCACTTGCACTAGTATTGCAAGAAACAATTATGCCAACATACAAATATAAGAAACAGTGATGCTAACATTTAAATAAATAGAATGACGTTTGCTATCGAATAAGGTTTGCTTGATTTTTCTATCCTTTTTTAAACACTGCCTTGTGCGCGAGGCATACAAAAACCTCTTTGATATTTTGCAATGATGACATTGCCCGATTGACAATAGTTTTAACAGAAATAATAATGGCAGGTTGAACCAACAAGAAGGTTTTAGTTTATCAAAAATCTTGTTGACAAGATATTTATCCTGTCAAACAACACTGATCTGAATAATTTTGAACTTTGTTATCGAGCAGTAGAACATTATTTCCCCTAACCCGAGTCTATTCTGTAACATAGTTTCAAAAGGTAATATGTTTTCACGACTCATTATACGAATCAATTTGAAAATTGACGAACTTTTTCATTCCGAGACTGTACAAGCTACGAGCATACTCCGCAATGTATTCGGTCGATTAAACATCCGAAATATTTATGAAATTGATGATTCGAACATTGCTACAAATAGTAGCTATTTGCGTTGGCGTAAAATAATCCTATCAATATAAATGGCCACTATTAAATATGAACACGCACCTAAATCAAATGATACGAGAGATGATCACGGTTGATAAAATTATAATGATCAATTTCATTGAAATACTGAGCTAATAATTTTGTTATTCAATGACTATGACTCTATAAGTTGATACCTTTTGTTATATGGCAAAATATAGTAGTTTTAAATAACTAAATGAGGTGTACTTTTCCAATACGAAAATATATAGTGTGTGACTCTCTTCACCAGGTAATACATTATTAAAATCTACTACCAGTGCGGAGAGGTAGAAGTTTTTCAATTTGCCAATTAGTTTTTTGGGTTCTTCTAAACCTTTATCATTGTCAAGACATGATTCAAAACGCTATTGACACCAGACCTCTACCACCCTACCCACCACCCAGAAAGCTTTACGTAATTATTTGCTTAAATGATCTTGTTAGTAATCAAAACTAAGAATCCACAGCAAATGACGGCTTCCGAAGCAAAGAAATGCGCTCATAAAATTGTGATTTGTAAAAATCATACAAAATCCGCTCTAACCATCTAGCACAAACACTACTCGAAAAAGACATGACATACACTACAAAATCAAGACACAAAACAAAGAATATACTATTGTTTTAAAGACTAAATAAGGAAATTGAAGTCAACTTAATTAGTAGCAAATTAAACGGTAACAATTGAACCGGGAAGGTACGTCGAGTGGTCACGGCAAGTGGCTGAGACCGCATTCAAACGTTTGAGGACGAAACTAGTGATATACTCGTATTCACATTTCACAAGCGTCTAGAGTAACTGTTATATCAGGTAATTTATTTTATACAATATCTCACATTAGAAATGTATAGGGGAGACCATTGCCCAGCAGTGGGTTGACAAAGAAATATATTACAACTAGTAACTATTACAATAACATATGCTTGTTTGGTTTAGAGGTAAGACGCATATGCATTATGCATACTATTATAATAAAACTAACAAAATCTATACCTATAAGCGATATGGCACACTTGATAATGTAAAATTTAGAATGATTTTATTTATTGCACATCTTATCACAAAAAGAATCTACGTTCAATTTCGAGTAAAAAAAATTGAACCCGTTATTTAAAAAGTTATAAACCTTCAAAACTTCCGAAATTACTCACCAATGTAATATTTGAACGAACATAATTAAACTAATTACAACTTTCAACAACAAATCCTAACCATTTTGTACAACCACTTCGAGCCATTAATTAATACATATGTAATTTCGTGTCTTAACAAGTAGCAAAGCGACATTTTAACACTCAAAGGAATGTTGCCATTGTGTCTCCAAGAATAAGACAAACCGCAACAACCCAAGGAACTTCTCAAGAAACATTCGTCTAATTTGCAAAGGAAATAAATAGGGTACAATGGTTTCCTTTTAACTGAACTGAACCGAACCATGAATAGAACGAAAAGTTTACATTAAGTGTACTGAATTTCGGTTTAAAATTTTAAATCTGAATGCTCCTTTGAACTTTGAATGTAAACGGATGAATGAATATAAGCTTTATTTTTATTTAGAGTTAGGTTTATTTGAACGCGATAATCTGCAACTTGATGTACTTTAGGTAAATGTAATTTAAGGCTCTATTTGAAACATAAATAGAAAAGAGTTCGCTTTTCATGTGATATGTATGTGTGGTGTGTATGTAAGTGTATGATAATAATTGAAAATAAGACGCTTATTCTGTTACGGCCAAAAAAGCACTCCAAAAGCACTTCTAGCTTACAAAAGATGGAACCAATAGCTGTTGTTTACATAATTAACACATAAAACTCTATCCTCTATCACTATTTTACGTACTATAGTATCTTAATACATACTATTACTAAATTTGATTAAATTATCTCAGTATTGGCAGATATATGAACTTGGTATACCTCACATCATGATAGCAGAATTAGCAATATGTCGGAGTATCTTGACAGGTCATTCGACGCATGCTGTTAACGTGACATGACCCATACTTAATGGACAGCTCGAATGGATTGACGTCTTCGAGATTAAATTAAGATGTGCCGAGTAGACTACGTATTGGTTTATAAAAACTCATTTTTGTAAAATCGTAGAAATTCAAATTCCTTATTACATAGTATAATAATGGATCCAACAGACGGTTATTCAATATTCCTGAAATAAATCTACAGGACTTGAATCTTTCCAGATTTTTCGAAATAGTTGCCATTAAAAATTTTAAAGCCAAAATTAATCAAATCCTCTCTCAGCTTTTTACTAGGAAACCATTTCAAAATTCATAAACCTTCAAATGAAAAACGGAAAAAGAACTTCCAATATGTAAATTCGACAAAAATCTTTTTAATAAACGAACACAAAAGATTGTTCACAAAAGTCATTCAAAAAGTTACGTCACGGAAACCCTTTTTAATTGATGTTGGCTGTCATAGGCAGAACAATATGAGATACCTAATTGGAGCACTCATCATTTGCACCCAAAGAGTGTAAGTCGCTAATTACTCAAAGTGAAAAGCCAAGCTACTTCATACAAATCGGGCCAACCCCACATATGATTTATTACCTACATGACTCTTACACCCAATACAGTTCGTATGTACATATCAAATTTTTTGCTTTGATGGATCGCTTCAAATGTTAATGTTGTTGTGTCCTAATAAACAGGAAAGACAGTAAAATAATTACCTAATGGTACCGGTTATTCTGGTAATAGGTTGAGATATTTTTATTTATTGTTTACTTGGTTTCGTAACTAACATTAAAAAGAAATATTTTTAACATAGTTTGAAACAATATTATCAAGATTAAAACCTTTGTAGATTTTTATTCAACTCAAATGTCACAGAAATTAGATGATACAAGAACACAAAATTAGAGCATACATCAGTTTTTAATATGGCTAGTAGTATTTTATAATTGCTAGTTATTATTCTTAGGGCCTATTTCACCATCTTGAAGTAATGTTCCGAGTATCTACTCACAAGTTTTGTCTATGTCACTTGATATAAAGTAAGAAAGAGACAAAACTAACATTACTTGGTGAGTTACTTGAAGGTCGTGAAATAGGCCCTTACTTATTACTTCATTATTTGAATCCTTCCTCTATCAGAGTTGCTCGTCAACTGTAACACAGTACCTTTTTCTTAGAACTAGATTAATGTTTATCAATCAATGTGATGGTACCCCCCCGTACTTACACAAGATGGATTCTCGCAAAAAAGACCTATTACCTAGTAAACGCTTACAATGCATACCTTCGTAAATGGTATCAATACTCGGGTTTTGTGTAGACTAATCAGTTTCAGTAGTATTATTTGATGGAGATTCCGATACTTAGATAATACTTTGTCATACTTAGACAATAGTTAGGGTTCCTATTATTATATGATACTGATTGATTCTTAGACAATACTTCGAGTTCTTTCTATTACTCTTATGATGAGACTGATTGATTGTACGATCCACAAATCATGACCGTGATCTGATTTGGTGAATGAATGAGTTTGAGTATGTGCGTATTGTGCGTAATTTCTAAACCCTTGCTGCCTTATTTGCGTTGCATTTTTAGTCTGGTTTAACAAAACCAGCTAGGCTAGCATGACTTCGAAAATGCGATAGATACAGCGATTTATTGATATCCAACTGTCAAAATTTGATAAAAAAGCCCGCCATATTTAATTTTACCACATGATTAATTTTATGACTTTGGTCATGCTCGCGAAATCGATATAGCTATTTATTGACATCCAACTGTCAAAATATAATAAATATAGCCGCCATATTTAATTTTATCAAATCGTACTACGCCATATTCATTTGGTCATGCTCGCGAAATCGATTTCAAGTATTCAATATTGATTGTACAACCTGGTTTAGCACTAAAGCAGACTAAAAATGCAACGCAAATAAGGTTATTGAGGTGTTAATCCTAGTTAAAGGTCAGTTGTTATAAGGTGTTAAAGGGTTGTGTGATGTAATATAATAGTATTATACGGACGTAAGGTATCGGCTTGTGCAGGGCAAAGGCAACTTGCTCTTATTCATGATATTAGTACTCTGAGGAGGATCAATTAATTCAGAAATCCGGACTAAGTCTAGTCTAAACCTAAGCAAAGCTTAATGGATACTAGATTCAGTAGACATAATATCAAATGTGATACCTAGTATACGTAGTACTAATTTGCAAGTAAAATTCGTTTCCCTATACTAAAACATTTTCGTTCAGCTTTCTCGTATGTTCCTATAAACAAGACCCATCGATCTCATGTCTAATAATATAAAAGAAGTCTTAACATAAAAAATGCAATACCCATGTTACGGGTTGTCATCACACAACCAATAATAAATAAACATAGGTACAGTCGACTTTTACGGCATGTACTAACGTGGATTATAAGCAGTAACGCAGATGCTACCTGCTTTGTTATTCTTTAACTGGGCCACTGTGCAAGTTTCTAACTCTCATTTTGAGGAATATACATAATAGATATTAAGATTATTATAGGATTCATTATTAATTTTTCGTTCATACCCCACCAGTGCTTACTTGCGATCCGGATAAGCAACATTTGGCATCATCATAATAATAATGCATTGTCATTGCTGCAGTAGATTTTATTTTCAAGAGCGTATTGGTACTTTAATTTTGTCTTTTGAGAGATTACCAGTAAGGTGATGGAAGTATAGATTAATTTTAAAGTTTTATATTAGACGTACGACTAATATTTACTCGTATTCCTGATATTTAAACAGACGATGTCATATTTAATAAAGTTAGAAATACTGATTCAAATCTCGACACACCAAAAGATTATTATTATTATAATAAGAATAGAAAAGTATAATTTATACATTTAAATGAAGGTACTTTATCCCTTTAATTTCCCTGGTCAACAATATATTTCCTTAATGGTAGATACGTTAAGTAAAGGTTTATGTCGTATTACGAGGTGAAAATTACGAGACAACTTAATAGGGGTAGTACTTCAAACAGTTTTAAGTTGTTACGCTTTTGTTGTTTACCTGACGTTTGTCTGTTTGTTATAGTTATTTAATCTGTCTTCTCGTCTTCCTTTTGACCCATATGTGATTGGGGTCGGTTTTTACTTTAATCAGATTTTGACGAGACGTCAGTATTTTACGTGGAGTGAATGCCTTCGAGCCTTCACTATCTAGATGGCGACGATATGAAAATAAAGAGTTCTAACTACATAATGACTGTTGATGGTGTTAGTAGGACAGCTGAGACAGTAGGATTATTGTGTCGTGGCCATCCGAAGAAATGACCATGAAATTACAATTGTGAGTATGTCAAACGTTGCTTAACCGATGGTGTTAGTCATTTAGGTACTACTTAATCTGAATCCTGAAAATGATATGATATTATATGAAGAAGAACGTAATGTCGCCCTTTTTGAGTAGAATTATTTAGATCATTTACTCTATATCAACGAGATAGTAAGAAATATACACTGCCTGCCTACTTTAATTAAAATGTAGTAGGTATAATAAAAGAAAATATGCTTATACATTTTTAGCAGTAAATTATGAAGGAAAGTGATGTAAGAATACATTATAAACTAATATTTTTGCGCTTTCGGCAGCACTTTTAATTCTATAACAATTAAAAAACATAAAAAGCCACATTAATAAAACACTTAACAATTCAAAACATATCAAAATATCGTATAATAACATAAAATAATTTTAGTACTTTAATCTAAGAAAATAAATCCATATAATATTCTAATTTAGGTACAAAAACATTATAATATTTAATGTTTCATTTAGTAAAAAGGGTTTACGGCGTAAACAAAGTGTCCTTAAAATTTACTCCACGCAAATTACTTGCGGTCCTTAAGTTTATTGCTCAGATATTGTTTACAGGGGACGCGAGTTCATTTTTATAGCTGTTTTATTTTCAGGTTAACACCAGAAAGAAGGGATAAATGGAATGTTACCCAAAAAATATGTTCGACAAATGTAACATTTTTGTATAAAAATGGAATGTAGATGCTGTGTTGTTGGGTTATACTCGTAATGGAAAAATAGGTGTATGACTGTAAATGCACATTATGTCGAGTAATATTTGATATTGAAGTAGCAGAATCATGAAGTAGTGAAAGATAAGGAAGCAAATAAAGCAATTACTTTTGAAAATGTTATTCACCTTAATTGAACAAGAAAAAAATACAAAAGTTAACTTGATTTTAGTTCTGCCCAGGAAATTCAAACGATAGTTGTTACAAATCTCAAAATCTTCATTATGCAATCAGTGGAAGCCGGGGCGTGAAATTAAGGCAAAAGATTTGAATGTAAAATCACCAGCAACTATCTAAATTTCAGACGTGATGAGCTCAATTAGTAGATAGTAGACTTTACTAAGTAACTGTTTTGGAAATGTACGATTTGAGGCAAATTTTAAGAGACAGAATCTTTAGATAATCAGATGGATCTAATGTACAGTACAGAACACGACGTTGTTAGCAGCTAATCAAATCAAATCAAAAATATTTGTGATACACAGCTAACAGCTCTACTAATTTGATTTTGTGGCTATTGACACTCGAGATGATGAATTAGGTCTTCACATAATTGATCTGTCGCATCGCATGGCACGTGCAATACCGTTGAAATAAATAATACCTATACACCGTCAATATGCAGTATAGCTTAGGTTTTTCTATTGCAAGGTAATTTCAGTTCACACAATGTACTTTATAATTATTAAAATTTTAGTGCATGTGGTTACACTTACCTAAAAGAGCTCGAAATTCGTCGAGTTGACCCATAAAACAGATAACAAGGCGAGCTCGTCGTCTCTAATAAAGAACGAGTTTACAAAACGCAATTTAGCTGGATAAGCAGCTCGCAAGGTGAAATGAGAAAAAATAATGGGAGAGAATATGCAATTATCCCTTTTCATAGCTTGGGAGCGCGAGACGAACATAAAGGCGTTACCAAACGATGCGTTTAATGATATCGCTTTAAAACAAAAAATAACGTTACAATCTCAATGTTTCTGCTGCAATAGTTAATAAATATAAATCTGTGTGTTTCTAGCAAGAATATTGGCAAATCTATACTTATATACTTATTCCAACTAATTAATTAAAATTTCAGAGCCTTGAGGATTTGTTGTATGGGTTCCTTAAACTGTTGATGATAACTTATAATTTTTACAAGTAATCATCTACAGTTTAAGGAACTTAAATTACTTATTAAACATTTTGGAAATTTATCTTGAAAAGTTGTGAAAATTTGTATTTTAATCAGTCGTTATTGAAAGTATGGGTTTCAAAAGTTGATATTTAAGCCATTAAATAGAAATTCGCAGAAATAAATTTTATCGATTTTCATTGACAAAAACTTCTATAGTAAAACCAATGCTCTCAAAACTTTAGTATTGTAATAATATTTAATTTGAGTACAAAACAAGTTAAAGGCTTCAATACACTATACTGGCCTATTATGCGAGTTTGCCCGACGGCACATGCCACAAGAATTGGCACAAAGCCACGAAGCATCATTTCTGTTGAACGCAAACTTCACTCAAATGGCAGGAGTGTGTTGCTTGCATAGATCCCATAGCAAATCCTTGACGAAACGCTTGTAGAATATTTCTAAAATATGTTCTTCAGGTGATTACAAAAAAAAATCTGTCATAGAATGTTATTGTGGTTATAATTTTATCTTTCAACCGTTTCGAGTAAATCATCCCATCATGAGAGGCTGTTTGACCAACTATTTTTATATAAAAAATAGCAAGAAATATTTCCATTCAAATCATCTTTAAAAACAATCAAAAGTAGTTCAGCCATTTGGGAAAAACGCTATCACACCTACTTAAAACTAGCTACCAAATTAACCAATTAATGATAAACACAACTAACGTAAACACATACTATTGTATTCAAATACATCTAAAATTAGTTCCAGCCCAAATATCTGAATATAGGTTAGTAGGCACAATATAAACCACAATATTTGATGTTAAATTTGAAAACAATGTAGTCGGGCGTATGTGTTAACCACTGTTTTGACCGCAGCTAGAAGGAAGGTTCAGCATACCATTAAACGGACTGACGATTTGGTAACGGTCCCATGGTCCCATTAATAGATACCGAAATAATATTGTGATGGAGGAATTCTATTTACTGGTCTTTGGATGACATGTTCAGGGTGTAATTAGCTCGTCCATTACCATTTTTACTGTGTACTACGAACAGTAATATAAAAAGTATTAACCCTTACACGGTACACTGCAATTTAAAAAAAAACTGAGCGTCAAACATGGATTCTGTTTCTTAGTCTAAACATTTTCGTAATAGTCCATTTGAAGTCTTTTATATCTTAAATGAAAAATCGAAACACAATTTTCCCAATGAATTTACGACTCGTATACTCGTATCGTCCTTGGAATTCGATTTTAAATACAATAAACGGCCATTTTAAGATTTTGTAACTTAAAATGTATAAAAAATATGTTTAAAAACCATGTTTTAAAGTTCAATATGAAACCCACCTTACCTTTGGATTTAAGGTACGGGAACTCCGCCGGGGAATAAATCTTACACTCTCATTAACACGCTTATAAGGATCTGTTGGTAAAATTTTACGGCTAGATTATAAAATATGGTCCAGGTTTTTAATAAAAAACCAAATTTTTTGCGCTCATAAATTACATTGTAAGGACACGATGTTTTCTGAAATATGTTGTCTGGTCAAAACCGAGATAATAGTACTTAGGGCATATTTCACGACCTTCAAGTAATGTTACTCACCAAGTAAAGTTAGTTTTGTCGCTTTCTTACTTTATATCAAGTGACAAAGACAAAACTTGTGAGTAGTACAATACAAGTACAAAGATGGTGAAATAGGCCCTTAGACTTTTAATGGAAATCCGAGAGGTTCACATTGCGTTATAATTATATTTGTTTTGAATATATGTATTATCATCAACATGGGTCCAGCCAATAGTGGTCTAATTATTCTTGGGTGTTGGATAGTCCCAACTTGACAACCGAGTGGCCTGCTAAGAAACGTAAAACAAAAATTAAATCTGCGACAAAAACAGTTAATGTAGTTTTTCTACGTTCACTCATTGATAATATAGTAGATGTATCAATGAGTGTACATACCCAGACCGATAAACATTAGTAAATCACTCAAATATTACCTCGCAAGGTAATCCAATCCGGGACTCTTTGTTGGGCAAACCAACATTGTAACCATAGTGACCACTTCGCATTTGACTTACTCCCATCGTAAATTTCGGGAGTAAGTTAAACCGCAAGTCATAACTTCTGTTAATCACAATTAAGTACATTTTAACGTTACCGAAACTATAAAGTACAGAACTACGTCAGCAAGAGCTGCTATGTATTTAAGTGCTACAAATAACTTAAGTCGAGGCGAGCACAAAACTTGCAAGAGGCTGAAACAGGCAATAACCAACGAAACATAATCCAGGGTTGAATTTCATACAACGTAAATCAGTATTAAGAGGATAAGTTGAAGAAAGGTAAGGAAACCTCACGCGCCTTTTCTGCGGGATTTGGAAGATTTCTGTAATAATGATCCCACCAAAAACATTCTGTAAAAAACTAGCCAAGTCTCGATGGAGCTGCTTGTTTATCTCTAAAAAGTAATGAAATCTAGAGAAACTCGTGCCAAGTCTAAGGTTCTTTACTGCGATTTCTTTATTATTATTGTTAATGTTGTGTGACTTGGCCGTTGAAGGGTACACATGTACACAACGGTACAAAACTAGGTGCTCCATGACACTGTTGCACCAATCTGTGGCCAGAACCGCTACCCATTGACGATAGAAAATTGCCACTTGAAAAACGTTGATTTAATATCCAGTCAATTGTAGGCTTGATAAAGTTGCGTATTTTAATAATGTTATAACATTACGTGTAAACAAAATTGACTTGTACCCACTACTAACGTTTTAAACAATGTTCCACGGCCAAGTCACACAACATTAACTATAATAATAAAGAAATCGCAGTAAAGAACCTTAGACTTGGCACGAGTTTCTCTAGATTTCATTACTTTTTAGAGATAAACAAGCAGCTCCATCGAGACTTGGCTAGTTTTTTACAGAATGTTTTTGGTGGGATTTCATTTCTTTTTGTTGAAACGTGTTTATGTTGATTTATTTTTATTAGATTTTCTTATTTGACACATTTTTTCTTTTTAGGAGTAGTATTTTATTATTAAGCGCCCCGCGGTTTCACCCGCGTAGTTCCCATTCGCGTTTCGGTGGTAATTTCGGGATAAAAAGTATCCTATGTGCTTCTCCTGGTTCTAAGCTACCTCCCCACAAATTGACAGCCAAATCAATTCAGCCGTTCTTGAGTTATAAATTCCCGTTCCCATTCCCGTGGGAATTTCGGGATTAAAAGTATTCAATGTTCTTTTACTGGTTTTAAGCTACCTTCCCACCAATTTTCAGCCAAATCAGTTCAGCCGTTCTTGAGTTATAAATTCCCGTTCCCATTCCCGTGGGAATTTCGGGATTAAAAGTATTCTATGTTCTTTTGCTGGTTCTAAGCTACCTCCCAACCAATTTTCAGCCAAATCAGTTCAGCCGTTCTTGAGTTACAATTCCCGTTCCCGTTCCCGTATAATTCCCGTTCCCGTACGATTATCCTAGTTTTTATAGTTTTCCCTTTATGTGGCCATTAAACCCTAACTCTGTACCAAATTTCAGCTCTCTAAGTTTATGGGAAGTACTAGTTCTATTTTGATGATCATGAGTGAGTGAGTGAGTGAGTGAGTGAGTGAGTGAGTGTCTGTCATAAATACGAAACTTTGCTTTCGCTTAACTTCGGAACTAAATGACCTACAGACTTGAAATTTTATTTTAAGTATGTGATTGTATAGCTTACTGGATGACGAAAATTTCAGCTTTCTGGGCTTATCCAGAGGTTGTCAAATAGGGGCCTGAAAATGCGGCGAAATGGTTCCTGTAAAGGATGGTACGGCAGTGTTTGCTTCGCGCTCGACTTGGCGGGGGGCACTGCCGTGCCCCCAGATATATTTTTGACGTAAATATAATTTTAATTCTGCTAGAGGGTGTGGTAGACCAAAATCCAAATAATAAAGAACAGCAAAATATTAGAAGAAACTTTTAATGAAAACTAAAAGTGCACCACTGGATTTAAAAAAAAAACAACAACACGGACAATCGATTTCAAAAAATCACACCCTTATTACTTTTTCAAAGTGTGTGTGTTCCTTGATCATTATTGCTATTCCATGCATATACATAGTTTCGGATTTTGACTACCAAACACTTGACAATTCACCCCGTATTTTCAAGTATTAAAAAATACGGGGAAAATATAATAGTTGTTTAATCTCTGATGTGGTGATCTTTTGTGTATTGAAGATCTCTAACACGAATCGTGTTTGTGAAATAAACATACATAGTTAATGCATCATTCAACCTAAGAATCGAACCCGGAATCACCAGCTTGACAAACAGGTGATACATGCTATTTGAATGCAAGCTGCAAAGTGACAAAGTAGCAAAAATTTTGTTATGTAGAAGGATATACAGGGTGTCCGGGCATCGATGTCGGATACTTTAAGGGGTAAAAATATGGTATTTTTTATCGACAAATCACGATTTCAATTTTCTCTAGCTACCTCCATTACAAAATGGCAGCCATTTTGTTTTTTTCAACTCGACGCGCGGGTGCTTGTACTGATTTAGTCATTGCTATCCATGTAAACGTCTTAGGAAGATGAAAGATATCTCATTTGAAAGTAAATAATGTAGGGTATTATTGAATGTAAGATTTTATTCCATATCTTAATTATAAAATAACAAAAAATCATTACAAAAATTAAAATCAATATTTTTTTACAGATTTTTTCTGCATTTTTTTATTTTTTGTTAAAATTTGACCCATTAACCTACGTTTTTCATCTTGTTTTTTGATGGTACAGAATATTTACTTAAAAAAAATCATACATCTTATAGCTTTATGTATGATAGTTCTAAAGTTACGATGGTTTGAATATGATCCTTAGCTAAGAAAATCGTCTCGTATTGCGAAGAGTGCTCGACGTGCTCGCCCATGGGACTGCGTTGTTGGGATTATCTGACTTGGACTATTATTTAGTCCGTCTAAGTGAAGGTAATTTATAAAAAAATGCTACATTTTATTCCATATCATTATCAAAAAATAACAAAAGAGGATGATATAAACAAAAACAATTATGTGTTTTCGTATTTTTTTTTATTATTTGTCTTTTTCTTAAAAAATGACCACTAAGATACTTTTTTCTTTGTTTTTGATAGTACAGCATATTTACTTAGGGTATCTATGATAGTTCAAAAGGTTAGACAGTTTGAATATGACCCTTAGCCATACAGTCCCACAGACGAGTAATCCTGAGAATTCGAGGCGATTTTCACGGTTAAGGGTCATATTCAAACCTCCGTAACTTTTGAACTATCATACATAGGGCTATAAAATGCATGGCTTATTTTTGAGTAAATATCCTGTACTATTAATAAACAACAAAAAAAATTTAGCCTAATGGGTCAGTTTTTAAAAAAAAGACAAATAATCTAAAAAACATACGAAAACAAATAATGGTTTTTGTTTTTATCATACTCTTTTGTTATTTTATGATAATGATATGGAATAAAATGTAGCATTTTTTGATCAATTACCTTCATTTAGACGGACTAAATAATAGTCCAAGTCAGATAATCCCAACAACGCAGTCCCATGGGCGAGCACGTCGAGCACTCTTCGCAATACGAGACGATTTTCTTAGCTAAGGATCATATTCAAACCATCGTAACTTTAGAACTATCATACATAAAGCTATAAGATTTATGATTTTTTTTAAGTAAATATTCTGTACCATCAAAAAACAAGATGAAAAACGTAGGTTAATGGGTCAAATTTTAACAAAAAATAAAAAAATGCAGAAAAAATCTGTAAAAAAATATTGATTTTAATTTTTGTAATGATTTTTTGTTATTTTATAATTAAGATATGGAATAAAATCTTACATTCAATAATACCCTACATTATTTACTTTCAAATGAGACATATTTCATCTTCCTAAGACGTTTACATGGATAGCAATGACTAAATCAGTACAAGCACCCGCGCGTCGAGTTGAAAGAAACAAAATGGCTGCCATTTTGTAATGGAGGTAGCTAGAGAAAATTGGAATCGTGATTTGTCGATAAAAAATACCATATTTTACCCCCTTAAAGTATCCGACATCGATGCCCGGACACCCTGTATAGGCTATTGTACCATATCTCGTATCAACCTTGAAATTGTGTCCATATCATTCATTAAGAAAGTATCATAATTTAATCGCAAAAAGTTACATAGCCTTTTATGTGTTATTTTACGTTTCCGTAGAAAGGTCTCGGTCAAAAATACTTTCAACCGAATGAAAGGACAAAATTGTTACTAATTACTGCAAAATATAGTCACTGTATTCATGCTTTCACTCTTGATTCGCATAATGTATTACATGCTGTTATAATTCAGTCAATATAGTTCTAAATAACTACGTTTAACTATAATAGCACTAAACCAGGTTTTACAATCAATATTGAATACTGTCAAAGTGACAGATTTGACTGACAAGGTGTCAAATGCTTACCAGGTTTTGTTAAACCAGACTAAAAATGCAACGCAAATAAGGCAGTTACTGTTTAAATTCCTATTTTCATCGCCGCTATGAATCTGTTAAAAGTTAACACATTTTCAACCTGAATTATCACGGTATTTTTATGTAATATCTACTGTTATGTTCAGAATTTCCAAAGAAGATGATTATGAGTAAGTACTTATATTAAAAAGCGAGCAAGCGAAAGTCACTAATCATAATAAGACCAATCAATATGAACAGATTAACAGAAACTCTTTGAGATTTAAAACTTAATTTGAAAACGAGTTAATTATAAAAATTCATTTCCTAAAGCAGTTAAGAAAAGAAATAGAAAAGAAATTGTTTTCCCCGTAACATTTTGAGAACTCTTAATTAGATAAACTTCATTATATTTGCAAACTTTAAATTGAGTATACTTGTAATGTTGCTAGTATTTGTTAACTTGTACTGTTTAGGAATTCTTGAAGTGAGCATTTCGAGTAAGTTTCATACTCGTATTAGTTTTAGGGGTATTCACACTCGGTACACTTAGGATAGTAATTATTAAACTTGTTCCTGCAACGTACCTTTAGAAGTTGTTACTACTTCATAATGTTCGTCTTATTATTAAACATTCATATTTTTTAAGAAATCTAAACAAATATTAAAAGGAGCAAAGTTTGTGAGTTTATAGAGAAGAATCTCTCATGATAATCATCAGTATCTCCTGGACCGCTTTTGAAAATTCTTCTTCTTCTATCTGTTTGTCCATCTGTCTGTTACCTTTTCACGGCTAAACTACTGAACCGATTGACTTGAAATTTAGTACAGGGGTAGCTTATGGTCCGGGAAAGACCATAGGCTATGTTTTATCCCAAAATTCTCACGGGATCGGAAACTACGCGGGTGAAACTGCGGGGCACATATAGTATATAGAAGAAAAGCTATAAAGTGTTTTTTTATCTATATCTAACGTTCTTTTTTAATTCATACTATCCCTACTTCCCTACTAATATTATAAATGAACTACGCGGGTGAAACCGCGGGGCACAGCTAGTTATCAATAAAGTCATACTATTCATGAGTGTCATATTTTATATCGGTTCACTCCAACCTAAGTAAAAAATAAAATAATAGAGTGCTAAAATAAACACACAAAGCTAGGTTAGAGCTACTAAATTAATCAACTTTTTAACTATAACACTCACACCACACAAAGAAAACAATTAAAACTTTATAACCAACATTAATTCAGTTGATTAACGTATCAAACTACTGCAATTACAAATTAAAAGCTTCACGTTCATTTTAATTTCAACTTTGAACTACCATTCACAGTTTAGTCGTTTAAAATCGCATCATTACGTATTCTAAACTGAAATTTTCTCAGCTAACTTCTATAATAACAACTCTCTCTTTTGACCCGTGTACGGTAATGCAAGCCTGTTTGTAATTAGGTCATCGTGTCCCTTGGGCGACCTCGAAATTGCATATGCCAATTGAGATTCCTACGCGACTTATGATTATGTTATCTTGATATAAAGCGACGGTTTGTTTCGTAATATTGTTATTTAATTTGGTGTACGATTTAATATCTAATTTGTATTAGTTATGAGCTACCTGACTGCATTATTCTATGAGTGAGAAAGAGGTATTTGTTACAATACTTTACTTTTACATAAGTAACTAATAATTTATCGATGCAAAGAATAAAAATACGATTACAAATATTCGAATTACCTTTCAAATCACAACATATTTATAGATAAGTATAAAAGTCATATAATGCGTACAATTACAGCGTGAATTACTACATTAAACCGAGTCAAAATAACTAATGTGTGTAAATTATAAAAATGTGTGATCGGAACCGCACAATGAGGAAGTGGAAACAAGAAATCGTAACAGTTTTTAAACAATACAGGAACATACACAATAACATTCAAAATTCTCCCACGAAATTAGACGTCGATTGTTTGAGAACCACATTATAATAGGGGCTTAAAAAATGCTAATCACCTCAGTTTATTCTTATTTTAGTTATCATTCATTCCGTTGTAAAACAAGTCCAGGAATTATGTGAAGTGAATGCGACGAAATGCGAATAAATAGGAACGACTATGACAAGAATTAACGAGAATCTGACGAAATGCGAATAAATGTGGTGCAAGTATGACTAAGTTTAAGTTTAATTTTTAATCATCATAGTGTTTGAAATTGTGGTGATTTTAAATGGAGTTAAATAAAATTGGCGTAACCGCGATATTTCGGTTATGGACGAACGTAAAATATTGAATACTTGTGTAATAAACATTTTAGTTAATTATATTATGGTATGTAAAAGTATATAATTTCTGTCGGTCCAAAACGTTGTTTAAAAATCAATATTTACGGGCATATTTGAATTCCAAACTGACTTTGGTTCGATCGCGAATAGGAAAGTTCTTCTTCGCTGTCCTAATATTTATTTGGCTTCCCAACTATAGTTACACTGTATATATAAAATATTCACCTACAATTTCGGTAACTTGGTACACTACTTACCTAAGGGAATAAACTAATATCAACACATCAATGACGATAAGTTGTCTTTGTGGAGCCCTCAAAAGTCTAACCAAGAAATATGTCAACAGTACAAAGGAATCAAATTAGAGAGGTCTGATTGCGTTTGCCCTCTTACGAGTAATTACACACACAAGTTATAGGGCAGGCAGGGTGCAATCGCACATGTGCGATTTGTGTGTCAGTGCCCAGATTCACGCACAATTCAAGAGTCACATGTTCGTTACCTTATCAGCCTTCGAGTCCCTATTCAAATTATTATTTGTTTGTTCTCCCTTAACGTTGAAAAAAAATATTTCAATCGGAAAACAAAAAAAAGATGTAGTATACTTATTACTCAAAATACTCAAATAGGCAATAAACGAAAACAACGGCTTACAAAACTGCTGTAAATACATAGCTGTATTGTATAACTTAATGCTATCGTGAATCTAAAGTGGGTTTGAACCATTTTCACATTAGATTTATATGATTCCTTTTGACAAAATATTTTAGTATTTGCAGTGACTTTATACACAACAAAACAATGATTGAAACCACTGGAAATTCCAGTTCACATCAGTACTTTATCCTATTACAAAAAAACTACCAAATAAAACATAAGGTTTTTCTGTAAACCAGCGTTTTCATTTACTGTCATATTATAGTCACCGCCCTTTGTAGCCTTTATAACAAGCAAAATCCCAATTAAGCTAATTTAATAGCCTCTCACGACGTGTGTAAGTTGTGAAAGTGTTATAACAAATACATTTGCCCATTAATTGCCACATAAGGCTATTTAAACTCTTTAATTTTCTAAATGAATATTCAGTACAAATGTTTAGATTTATGAGAAAACAAACCATTTTAGAAATATGACCATATAAATGAGTGAGACTTTAATGTACTTTTTATACAAAATAGTTCTTAAAATGCCAAAAAACCTAAATTAAATGATATTTCAACGACATCATAGATCATTTGATACATAAACTGTGCAATTAGAAATGTATGGACTATAAAAAAGAAAATAATTTCTCTTTTATGTGTTAAACTGCTTTTATATTGCTAACTACACATTCGAAAACTTTGTAAATATGTATAAGAAAATGAAAAATGTAATAAATTGAAAATTTTACATACAAATGACAAAACAAAATCTGAAACTTGAGCACTTTTTGACAGTTAAATATTTTAAAACTATATTTTATTAATAAATTCCTTAAATCTGCTTTAATTTGAGATCATCAGACCACCAACACAAATGGAGTAATTACGCATAATTCTCCTCAAATTTTCTACTATCTTAATTTTTTCATTATGAATATTATAGTATCATAATCATTTCAGCAGCAAACTGAAGTATGTACATAATATACATTTTAAAACAACATAAATAAAATAAAACAATAAAAGCACAACTTAAAACAATAAAAGTTTCGCAAAACAAATATGTAATTAAATAATTAATATAGAAATAATTTGGCAGTGTTAAATATTAACACAGTTGCGTCAATCCAAATTCCTAATTAGCTAATTTGCAGTTGCTAACAAACTTGTGGATTGCTACTGAACTAGTAAATACAATTACCTAGTACAATTAGCAATTCATATCGCTATTTCACAATTAAAAATGTTATTGTTTCAACTAATGTGATTATTTTGACACATTGCTGTTTGAAAATCATTTCAACACGCTTAAGATTTTGTTATGGAGACTTTTAGTACGTTTAGATGTTTAGTTAAACTAAAGTTTAAAGATTTATCAACACACAGTTAAAACCAGTGAAACGTTTACGCTCAAATACCGTTTGGTGGATGAATTTTGGGAAACCAATCAGTTTTTCAAAATTCATCCAAACGGATGTGAAAGGGGAAGCTGTGGTGCATTTAATTTTAGTTTTTAATTATTAAAATTTGATTTCGCTACGAAAATTGCTTTTTTTTAGAAATATAAATATAGCGTTCAAAAATGTAAGCAAAAATAAACTAACAACTAATAATAAATCTTTATAACAAAATGTCCAAAACACTCTTATAAGTTTGTTAAATTCCTCATTCCTACTCGAAATCACAACCGATACGGTATATCTTTCGATGACTCGACTATGACGTCATACATTTACACGGGCGAAAGTACGACATTCCATGGTCTCTTATTAACATAATTTTGACTTACTTTTCGAAATAAGATTAAATAAAAATGTAGATAGAGTGATGTTTAAAACTATGATAATTTATCAAATCTCTTTCAAAACTCTTTATAAACAGAAAAGAGAAAGAGACATTTATCCATTACAGAGAGAGACCTTTATCCTGCATACCTTACAGACTGATAATTTACGTTTACTAAAGTCTACATTATTATTACACAATGTGATTTAATGTTTATATTATGTCTATTCTCGTTAATTGTTTAAACAGTATTGATATTTGGATTTCTTAAAGACTTTTCTATATTTGTTCCAAGTATTTTATATACAAATTCTACGTAACTCAAGAATTTGGACATTTCTCATTATTCAAATCATATTCCACATAAAAGGTTACGATATGGGCACGAACGATCATCTTTAGATTTGTATTATAATTTTCACGTTGACAGATTTACAAGTTTATTTAAATGCTGATGTTGTTAATAACCTCAATGCATAGAAATCTGAACTTAACCTTTGAAGTATTTTTAGGTTTCTGATATTGATTTTGACCGAAAAATTCGTTGAACTTTTATTTATATTTTTAAATTAATTTAGAGTAATTATAAATCGTTCTTTACAATTGATATAGAGTCTAATTAACTAGTATTTTAAACACAAAAAGAGTCAAGAATTAATTTTAATTATCAAACAGTTTAATTTTATATGACGTTCGTGGCATTTAAGGATCTTCAATTCTTAATTGATTTTTGACTGTTAGAATCCTATTCATATTATATTTTAATAACGAAATCCTGAAGATGCATCCGGTAAATTAGTTTTCCTCTATATGAAAGTAATTACATAAAATATATATATTATAGGTACTTTCTAAATAAATAGTGTATTCAATGCAAGTGCTGACGAAGCCGTTGTCCACCAGTTAGGTATGGTGGCTATTAATATGAACATCACGACTCTACCACCTCTATGTACGTAGAGGTGACTAACAGTATACTGACATTATTTGATCTTGAAATAGGCGACAAATTCCTTACATACATTCATATATAAAGGAGGAATTTAAAGTTATATATTGTTAAAATAATAATATAAAAATGTAGAGTCGAACTCTACGTAATAAATATTAACATTTATGATTAGCAATTATGGTGTGAAGTCAAACAAAACATTATAATTATTAGAGATATTTTAACACGATAAGGACCAATGTAAAATACACATTATTAATTTATTAACAAATAAACTAAGTTATAGTCTCTACATCGTTAGAAAAAAGCCATTACGCAACATTTTATAACGTTAAAACCATCACAGGTGGTGCCATATTTACAAAGAATTCCGGTAAGGAGGACAGGTACAAAGCAATCACAAAGGAAGAACCAACTATTAAATTTAAAGGAATAGAGCCGTAGAGGTATAGTGGTACTACCGGTAGAGAATACTAAAAGCGCACGCACACAGCGAGGTTGTGTTGCGGCAGTGTGCGCGCAGGCTTGTCTCATTCTTACCTGCGCGGGCGCATGTCATCTCGAAGAAAACTTCAGTGCTGACTTGGCGGCCGTCACGACCACACCGGCCCGCCGACAATGTCGTTATTGTGACTCAAGTGTTGTGAATTTTGTGTTGAAGCACAGTGCCCGTGCATTAACCCCAACCCCTGATAGTGCCTAACCGGATTTTAAAATACGGAACGCCCCGAGGCGTAAAAAGGTGGGTTTTTAATGTTTACCTGTATTAGTTGAGTCTAGTGTTAATTTAAGGTAATGTGAAAGTTGTGACGATTGATCGTCGAGTCTGAGGAGTCAGCGTTGTTGACACACTTTTGGTTCAGGCGTGGTGGCTGGCAGGTGGGCGCGCCTCTGTGTCAGTAATACGTGTCCGACCAAAATTCCGATCTCGACAACCGCTTTCGGTTAGGCAACTTTCTTCCTGCACACAGATTTCTTGTACACTATCTTGTTAACATTATTATCAATGCCAATATTGACTGTTTTAAGGATGTTACCCGAATAGTGTAGGAAATATAGCTGTTTATGGTATAATAATCTTGAAATAAAAGCCTCGAACGGAAGACATCAACGCGCTCCTAGAGCCGGTAAACTAGACAATAGATTATTTATTGTTTCTATTTTAATACTACCGCTACAAGTCTTTACATATTATATTATTCTTTATTTATTATAATTTTAACCTTTGTTACTAAAATATTTGAAACATACTTCCTCGTTTTTTCATTATGTCTGTTCAAACCAGTATTAAAAAATAGTAATTTGTCTAATACAAAAGTATGGGAAAAACAATTATATTTTCAAGTAAACATGTTACAGTAAAGAGGACAAAGTCGTGTACAACGACTAGTTACTATATAGAACCGGTTCCCCCTCCCCCCTTCGGCACAGTCCCCCTCTAGTGAGTTGCAACGATGTGCTTGAGTGCATCCCTTGCATCTACATACTAATGAATTGGTGCCCTCTTTCTTGTAAAACTTAGGAATCTTGATGTGTTTTATTTATTACTTTAAGTGATTTAATTTATTCCTTGTATTTTATTGTGAAGGTAACCTTTACTATTTATTTATTTAGACTTTCAAGTAGAAATAATCGTATTATGTGCTCTATACTTATGATTTATATTACACTTCTTTATGTACTCGATCTACAATATCTACAGATCTATTCCTCTTTTAATATTTCATTTGTTAACACTGTCCTTCTTGAACTTCTACCAAATTGTACCCACCTCAGCCTCAGGTTTGAGACAGCCAACACAAATGTGGTGATAATATCAGTCATATCATCAGTAAGACATTTGCCCTAACGTGGGATCATATACACACATTATGTATTGTAAATAAGTAATAATCAGGTGGTAACTTACGACACAGTTTTACCTTTTTGACATATTATAAACAATTAACTTCAACCATAAGTTAAATGTATAAAACATACAATTTCAAGGTTGACTTGAAAATATGAATATCCATTTCTTCAAAATAAGAAAAGAAAACATACGTGCTTACACGGTACTGAGAAATACCAACATTAATTTTATAATAATATGCTATTTTAAAAATAGCCAACTCTGCAAAACGCTATAATTATGAAAAATAAAGCAAGCGATGCGGAAACAATAACGAGAGCTGCGTTGCATTATTTGTATGTATCAATTTATTATTACTCATAAATATTTATACAATTAAAACGCTTTTATACCTTTTAATGTGGTGATGGTATTCAATGAAATTACACCAACTTTTCTTTCACACAATGGTAATTTTAGTAAAAGTTATTTTTGTAAAATTGTGTGATAATTTATTTATTGATTGAATATTGAATAGAATACTTCGAGAAAAGTATTGATTAAATAAACATTGAATAAAAGACTTCGCTGTTATCACTAAAGAGTATAAAACAAAGTCGCTTTTTCTGTCCCTTGGTATGCTTAGATCTTTAAAACTACGCAACGGATTTTGATGCGGTTTGTTTAATTAGATAGATCAGTGGGAAGGTTTTTAGCATAATTTGAAACCGCGGGGCGCCTTTGTTAAATATATTTTTCACATTCTAATCATTTCCTCAAATAATAAATCTTAATTATAGTATCAAATTGAATATTTTCACTCATACTAAGTAGTCAAATCAGCGAATAACATTCGCATTTCTATTTTGAAATGTTACATCTCATAAATATATACAACCGCATACCAAACTAGAGACTTAAAAGTCATCTCAAAAATAGAGGCCATCCAGTACCAAATACAAATATTAATATCTCATTCAAAAATACGACCGCGACATTTTCTCTAAATATAACATGAAATAGAATTTGACTTTGTATCATACATTATGCGAGAGATAAGCAAAATACAAATCAGACGGATTAATGAATAAATCATGTGAATGAGAGAAATTGATATCAGTCGACCTCAGAATACATCAGAAATCATTACGTACTCGTATTTCAAAGAAAATAATGTTAATGTAGATTTCTTTTTTCTTGCCTTTGATTAATTATTAATTATTTATAATATCTATATTATATTTATTAATGTTATCTTTGGTGTCTCACTTCTTAAGATTATAATAAGTATAAAATTTAACATAAAATTATATCATTACTACGTATACTAATAAATTGAGAGAGTAGTTAAGTGTTAACTAATAATAAAGTACTAATAAAGATGAGAGTTTGTTTGCTAAAGTTATCGTCTAGATGCTAATAGTGTTTAATTATATTTTTATCAAAGTAATTTACGTACCAATATACGAATTAGTTACTATACCTTTTTAAATTAGTCGGCTTATACAAATATTGCAAAGATGCATATAGTTAGTATTTCACAAATTACGAGGCGTATCCTCTATTCTCCGTTAAATATATCACCGGGCCAGATAAAACTTTTTCTTCCCATTTGGCCCGGTGCCGGGCCAAGCTACTGGGCCAGATGGGATACAGCCGAATTTTCAAATTAGTTTTAACTATATAAAAGGAATATGGCAACCTCAATGGCAGAGTGGTCACCATGCCGGACTGCCATCCGTAAGGTTGCGGGTTCGATTCCCGTGCGGGGTGAATATTTGTGTGAACCATTAATGTTTGTCTCGGTCTGGGTGTGTGTGTGAATGAGTGTGTGCGTAGTTTCTGATACCCTCGATACAAGCTTCGAGCTTAGTTAGGGGTCAGTTACTATAATGAGATGATGTAGTGAATGATTATAATATCTAAAATGTTTATGGTTAATTTATTAGTGCGTATGAAGCGAGTAATTATAACTTATCTTACTGGAAATAAATGATTACGATTTGTTATTGTTTAGTATATGAAAAATAAAAATATTATTTATTTTACTTTATTGTATAATATCTCTATTTGGTTAAATCAATAGAAAGTATTTTTAAATATATAAATATTTATATATGCATAAAAAAATTGTTAAATAAACTGCATTTCCTTTTTTTTATTATGAAAAATTATGCAATATTTAACACAATAAAATATTTTGTTGTCATTTTAAAAAAATATATTTAGAAAACTAATCAATATTGTAAACGTTAATAAATTTAAACTTTCTGTTTATGTATCATATAAACTAATATACATAGTAACGTGTGTAAATTCTACAAAAGAAAATATTTATATACTTACATAATGGCTTATAACAAATTATACTTTAACAAACAACTACACGAGTATATTATGAAACAAAAACTGTGTTTCAGATTCAAACACAAATTAATCTACACTCACAGGTTTTAATAGAAACTTTAGTCATTGCTTAATTACTGGTTTGTTGTATACTAAGTATGTATTTAAATTAAAAATATATAAGTATTTTGCTGTGCTAGTATCCATAGTACGGTCAGCGTCACATAAAAGATAAAAATACATTTTTTTTTATTTGGGACCAAGTTAGTTTACAATGACTTACGATTAAAAAGTACATAAACTAGTGGCCACAAAACGGTAGCAACTCAGCATGATGCTGGACTATTTGCATAGACCAGATACCTCCCTTGGTTGGCGATACCAAAGTGAGCATTACTGAGGGGGGTACCTTTTATTCGACGCTGACTGTACCCGCTTTCTTCTGGGACTATATAACGATGTGTCCGTATATTTATTTATCCATTTATATTCTCTAATAGAACCAATCACAATTTCTCGGACCATTATTCCGTTACAAGTAGCTGCAGTAATAAATATTACATTAATAATTGTACTTCAATCTAACCGACCGAATATTATGCAAACACCAAAAAAATTTGAAAGTAAAAGCGTATAAAATTCATTGATCTTCCAAATAATATGTACTTATGAACGTATGTAGTGTTACTGAGATTCTATTATGGATGTAAGTGATAGTTAAAGATAATTTTAGAAAGATATTATTATTTTTGGAGCATACAAAGATAGTCTAAAAGTGGCCATTGACGAGTCAGTTTAACTGATCAGTTGAACTGACGTCCATCCAAAACTGGTCATCCATCACCGGAGCGATTCCAGATTCCAGTGCGGACATCTAGTTGGCCTGAAACTTTTGGAGTGACGCTACATTTTATGTCTGGACTGATCAGTTCAACTGACTCGTCAATAGCCACCTTTAGATAGATAGTACTATTATTTTTGGAGCATACACCATTCTCATTGATAAATGTCTATAATTACGCTACCGAATACCACATAACGGTGAAAGTATTATCAAACACAATATTTAGTAGTTATTTTCACTATATCTACATAGTAAATGTTTGCCCGTATAGAGAGTGGAATTTCATTTAATGTTTAATTGCGTAACTCGTGAAATTAAAAAATATGAACAGATAACAACCGTGACAGAGGTTTCTAATCTGTTTCTACCTATCAACTGGTAATGGTTTGTACTGATTGTGTGTTATGGTTCATGTTTTGAGTACTTTGTTCCTGTAACTACAAGTGGAACCAAAAATCGAACTATGATTTCCATTGAATGTGTTATGTATGAAGGAGGTGTCTTCTAAACGTTATCATATTTTCAATTTTATATCGGCATCCTTTAATAATTTAGGTGACGTGGTATAAAAGCAGGTAAATATATAATTGCAATACATAAATGATTGATTTGTGTAAGTAAATAATATTGATGCACATAATATTTCCTTGTATAGATTTTCCTCATATTTAGATCAATGCTTGATTCATCTTTAATAATAGTAATTATTTTCTTTGCAGTAAAACACTTTTTAAATATTTTAAAATACCATGCATTCAAATACAAAATAACCAACACTTAAACACCGTACATTTAATTGTTACCTCACAAATTTAACACTTGATAGGTCTCTGAATTCCCACGACAAAACGGATTACTTAACAACAACAAAAACTGTCTAAATTACTTAATACTAACTGATAATTAAACTATGACTGCATTCTTGTAAAGTTCTTATATAACTTGAGTACAGAAGCTATCTTCGGCTGCGTCCAACGGTTGTGGGCCCGTTAGCGGAGCGGTGGCAATCGGGTCGTCGCGTGCGCAAACGCACACTTTCAACAGACTTAGTATACGACCTGAAATACTCGAGCGATTCTAGACGTGTATATTGCAAAATGTTCGCAATTTAACTGATAGTTAGCAGTCGCAATTGATTAGTATTAATTTGAATTAATGCCAAATTTTTCAAAACAAGGTTCAGCTAATTGATTGCTAGTTTATCGCATTTTTTGCGGTTTTTATTTTTGTTTAATATTGTAAAGTAAAAATTTTAATAACATATTTTTTAATTTGAATTAAAATGTATAATTATTGTCGGTAGAATTAGAACTTTCTTCATTACTTTGTATAAAGATTTAGACAACAAAAATTAGCTTTTTCAATGAATTCATATCATAAATAGCACAAACATTAACATTGTATTTTTATTTATATAAAATAGTAGTACAGTCGAATTTTCGAGCGGTCTCCAACAAGGTCCTGTGGCGCAACGGATAACGCGTCTGACTACGGATCAGAAGATTCCAGGTTCGAATCCTGGCAGGATCGAAACTTTTTTCGTTTTTATTTTTTATTTTCGAGTATCGTAGTTTATTTTCTAAGAATTAAATAAAACAATAACGAAATCAAGTTATGCAACTGAATAAATTCACGTTGAGAATTTAATTTAATCTCCTTTAAAGTGTTATTAAATTTTGTGCTAAAACTGTACTATCTGATCTTCTGCACTATTTACAGTACAAAGACTCCTAATTAATTTGATTATCCAGAGTGAATTCTCTCTTCCGTACCGGCTCCCGACAATTCAACGCAGCAAGAACCTAGGCATTTCTACGGAACTATGTAACACAACAATCCATAACACAAAGGCATAAGGATTAGTTTCGAACAGGAAAAATTTAAAACAGTAACATTTTCGGAATAAAACGGATGATGTAGCGAAAGACATTTTTGCGAGGCATTCACGAGCGATTGAGCAAAATGCTTTTGTGAGTAGGTATCTAATAAAACTGATTTTCAATGCCGTTTAGTCGCCGATATTTTAGATGCACGAATACTTGTTTTCTGTACAGAAATTCCGTTTGGAGCGATGAATATATTTACATTAAACTTCTCTTTGTGTTTTATGATATGACTTACGGTAAATAAATATTGGACAGCACAAATATTTCTACTATCATTAGACATAAAAGTTATAAACACTCTTCGAATTTAAACTATTGTTTAAAATCTATAAGTTCGAAAACTCAGCTTCACACAGATGCTCTTTTCTGTGATCACCCCAAAAAAACTATTTTTTATTTAAATTGCGTAAATTCCACGTGTATTCTTTATCGACCAAATCCAATATCCATAATGTACAGTAACTGAGTATATTCACCTTTGACTAACACCAATGACAGTGGTCCGCCATTGGTCCACATACAAAACTTGTTAATTTGCATTCGTGTCATCTACATTCAGCTCACATTATTTAAGAAACGACGTGGAATCTTTGTAACGGTCTGAAGACCAGTCGCACGAGTAGCTTACGGTCAAACCAATGATACTATCTTATATTATAAACTTTCCACTTGTTTTTATGACCATATCTAAGCATCTCATAAGCAGTAGAATATAAAAAATCTAATAAATTAAATGCAATAGGTCTTTATACCAAAGCTTTAAAGAAATATCAAAAGCGAACACGTGAATATCAAATACATACCTATTTATTTCACTCATAAATACCAAAATGTTTACTCTTCAAAAATCTTTCAAGTCAAAGCACGATGTTTCCGGGCAATTTAAAATTTGATCCTGATTGCTTTTGGACTATTATTCTCAAATACAGACGCAGAAATTCGCTACCATGCCCCAAGGGAGGTATTCGTATGTAGCAAATCTGAATATTGCACCAAATTGCGCTTTGTGCCAGTTCAAATGAAGTTTGTTCAGCGTTAGAAGTTTCGTTTGACTGAGATTAGCGTGGCATTGGTAAATGCAACTTTGCAACCTCCATCTTACTCTCAGCGTAATTTCAATCTTGGGTAATGAATTCACATTAGTTTATTAAGTTAGTATACATATGTATACTAATATATTTTAATCAAGGCTAACTTAGTGCTTAAAACCTCACGAGGGAGAGTTCAACAGGTAATTTGAGTTTGTTTTGCTTCAACCTCATCATCATTAGCGTGTTTGCAACGAAAACGAGTTTTATGAGAAGGAAGTATTATATGGGTCGAGTAGAAGTTGCTTCATAGCTATCTAGAAATAGTTTTGTAGATAAGTTGTCGGGTCTCCCTTCACAAACAACCTTGACTGATCACAAGGCTTGTCGTTCGCCTCGTCGGAATGCGACCAACGCTTTGTTGACGAACTTTATAAATAAATTCCTTATTTAACCATAGGGCTAAACCCTCTTGAAATGGTACATATATGAATTGAGGAAGTGAAGTTTCCTTTCCACCTGTTTAGTTACTTGTACGAGTAATTACATGTCCTTATTAGAGCAACGCGGGGCAAGCAAGCGACGAATATAACAATATTTTATTACTTCTTTGACATTAAGTAAACTAAACTAATTAAATATCAATGCAAATAAGGTGCATGTGAATGTTACATTTTAAATGGTTCCTGTATTTCCAAATTATTCTAAGAAGTGGGTGTTCAAATAATCTAAATTATGAGCACAGCAAATGAAAAATTTGAAACTAAATAAGCTCTTCGTACTTATTTACTAACGTTCTATACTAATATAAGAACAATCTTTTTTATATTTTTGAAATGACTTGCTTGAATTTGTTTCTAACGTTTTGATGAAAGTTATAGTGGGATTTATAACAGCGAAACATTGATCAATTCAGGTCTGATTTCTGGGAAAATATTTTTCTATATTTTCATTCGAACAGAGTTCAATCACCCAATACTCTATCTCAAAGTAATAAACAACCACTTCTTGGAAGAATTTTTTTCTTAACCTATAATATCCCACTGCTGGGCAAAGGTCTCCAACAAACATCTCCAAATTAACCAGAGATAAAAATAAAGTTTTCATACATAACAATATTCCCAAACTGTTAACTCTCTTAATTCGTACCTAATCTGTAAGTAAGACAAGTTAACGCCTTCAGATAAAACACAAAGACATTTCGCAATGTACGAGTAGGCTCATGAGTTGTTATTATACAATACAACCAGAATTGTCATTGCAGAGATATACTGTGTAGATAGTATACATATACATTCATTGTGTGGGTATATCGTGTATTGGAAGCAATCAAAATTCCGTCGCCAAGGCGATATTGCATAAAGTTATTCAGAGGCATGTCCACGCGAATAACTTTGAGATACAGTGACGTAATTATATACCTAACTCATAAATTAAAACAATTGTTGTTGAATATAAAAATAAAAACATTGTTGTACGTTTTTTTTTGGGTATTGTTTGTGATGTAATACTGTAGTTTAATGTTTAAAGATAATATCAAGTTGCTCTTAAGCAGATTTCTGGTACAAAAGTTTACATTCTTCTTCTTCTTCTTCGTGTCGATTGACAAGAAAAAATTTAGATGACAAAAGTTTACTTTAAAAAAATAAAGTCATAATAATAATCCTAGGTTCAAGTCTCAAGCGTCAAGAGTCAAGCGAATATTTTTTCTAAACATGGCTCTAGTTTGAAATCACCAACACGCTTTGGACCAGCGTGGTGATGACACCTATTCCATCTGACTGAAAGAACTTTTCATACCTTTCAAGCTTTATTAAAGCCGTGTGGTAATTTCATCCATATTTTAGTGTTACGTAAACGTAATATCAGTATCCAGAATCACACAAAAACTTCCAATAGATACGCCAAAAAAATGTTATGATTCGTCACGGGTATTTCAAAGGTTTTTGGCGTATCAAAATACGAGTCGAATATACACGCAATTTTTCCAAATATTTTTTACTTCACTTTTTACAATCAACATCAAATCAGAAATGCTATCCATAGCAGGTTAATAAATAACTGTCGTGTTTTTACAATCACACAACGGTATACTACTAAATATTTGAACTTAAGGTTATCCGTAGACTACAAAATCCCGTTTCCGATTTCCTGCTTTAGAACATCATTTATGCGCAAAAAAAACTTCCCACGAATACGTTTTCAGCGGAATGAGTTGTTATTTCGAAATGTATAGTGAAATCAAATATTGTTGAGCCGGTTTTCCGCCTACGAACAATCTAGTTGTTCTGAAACTAGATTGACTTAAAGCGTATAGAAACAGCAAATCTTGGTCAGCCAATTAGACAAGTGTTGAACGTTAAATACTTGTGTTACCTGTTTTATATTGATTTAGATATTTACGATATTCAATGTATGACTAATACTAATTTAAAACTAATAATGAAATTTTATATATTTAGCTAAGAAGAAATAGAAAAATACCTGATTTTACTCATGACCGCCATAAAATCATATAAACTTTTTTTATGTATTCCTTTTTTTTATTATACTTTACTTTATTTTATTCGGAAAACAAACAGTATAAAAACCAGATAAAATACAAATTAGTTAAAAATACACCATTTACATGTTTTCGCATATACTCGTAGTTAGCAAAAATTACACTTGCTTAAATACGGCTGATCATATTTGAAAAAAGTCTGTACAGACATTGTTTATTAACCTAGAGTTTTGCCCAAAATTCTCATGGGATCGAAATTTACTTACCAACATCTAACACCTATTCATATACGAGAAGATATAGATATCCGTAGAAATATTAAAGACATGTCAACAAAAGTATACATAATACAACACTTCACACATAAATATACATATATCCATAATTAGATCACGAAATATAAAATTCTGATGCGTGTGACCGTTCTTTATGTATATAAATCGGAAAACTATTATGTTTGATCACGTAATGTCGCATGCTGTACTCATTTTGTAAGGAAATTGTAAACGACACACCGCACGCACTAAACTACAGTAGATTAATTTTATATGCCTACGCAGAAGGTAAACCCAGTCTTGTGTGTGAAGAAAGAGCTTATGAATCAATTTGTTCTGATATATTGAGAGGTTTATTACTGTGGGATGTGATGTAATAGTTATCAACAGCTACTGTTGCGGAAATATTATAGGTACATGTCTGTGTCCCGCGGCTCCAATCGTAATAATCACTACTGCTTTGTTCCTATTGGTCGTTGCGTGATGGACTAGTGTTGTATATACTCTATTCTTTGGCTTTCCTCGATAAATGGGTTATTCAACGATAAAAGAACTCCGAGGGGTTCCTAATTTCCATACTGAATATATTAAAAAGAAAAACTTATATGCTCAGTAAAAATTAATCCCAGCAACTTAAAACAATACCACACATAACTAAAAATAATAAAATTCAACTATCGTATTATGTAAATCGCAACAATTTTATGCGAACTATTCTATTACGCTAGAAAAATGGAACTTTGTAATGCAAGCAAATACCGTGGTATAAGCAAGAGATTGTTAAACAAATATTATCACGTAGAAAACGAAGATACTTACAGGTAAACGTTGGCCACTCCTAGCTGATACGTGACTATCATCAATCTTACTTAATTTGCAGTATTTTCTTTAAATTTTATACATTTAGAAAACATTTTAGTACATTAAATAAATGTTAAAGTGTTAATTTGTGACTGTGACATGTCTGTCTCGAAACCTGTGTTATAAAAGGTAAAACTCGTTATATTGTAAGAATTGTTGTTGTAAAACTATAGAGTTCTCTATCACTAATTATATTAGTAAATTGAGTAGAAAATGGCGTTTGTTTCACTCATATAAACTACAGTATCCATTAATAATATATCATGTTATTCTAGATTTTTGTACAAAATAAACATCAACGAATAAAACTTTAGTACTCAGCTTTTTGGGATACTCGTTTATAATGTATATGTACTCGTTTATAAACTTAATAAATAACTGTTTCTAGACATATAAACATTAAGTATACGCAAGTATTCTCTACTGTTACGGCTAGCATAAGTAAAAACATTAGACATGCTAACTTTACTAACTGGATATTGTAGAAGTATGTTTTTTGCATTACAAGAAAATAAACCAGTTTTGTAATTCAGATTAAACTATCAGATTTATCCTTATACGCTAATACTAAGCTACTTTGATTCACAAAAATGTTTGCACTAATGGAAAGCTAGATTACCAATGAGCAACATAGGCTTTGATCGACCCTTACTTTTTACCATTACTCGGGGAAAACTACGGAGAAAATTATTACATAAGATACATTACAACAAAAAAAACAAGAATATCCTATTTGAAAGCCGAAAGTAGACGAAAAACGTTTAGATTTTAGATTAAACTCATATAACACTTAACATTCCGGTAACGTTATAAGGTGATCGTCAGAATAATAAAACAGTATACAACCATTCAGTTAAGAAAAGCAGGCGATATCGCCACTTTCCAACGCTTCTGGAATACAAACTGATGGAATATGAAACACACATACATACAAACAATTATAAATATATATTTCTATGGCTGCCAGACAATAGATGTTAGTTTGACCTTTGTGGTTGACTCCGCATAGGTTGTTGGTTAGGTGTAGGTTCAAACATACTTTACAAAGCAAAATGTGACAAATAAATTCATAATGGTAGAATAAAACATTTTAAGTATTAAGATGTTTGACGACTCGATGGCAGAGTGGTCACCATGCCGGACTGCCATCCGTAAGGTTGCGGGTTCGATTCCCGTGCGGGGTGAATATTTGTGTGAACCACAAATATTTATCTCGGTCTGGGTGTGTGTGTGTGTGAATGAGTGTGTGCGTAGTTTCTGATAGCCTTTTTTTTTTTAACGCAGTGAAAATGCATAGTCTATAGATACAAGTTTCGAACTTAGGTTAGTTACTATAATGAGATGATGTAGTGAATGATTATGTTATGTTATGTTTCGTTAACAGAACTTGGTATTACTGATCATTCTACAATATATATCGAACAATCTTCCAATAACTGCTAAGCTTTCACATTCCAGAGATTACCAACCAAAAATATTAAGCAAATTACACGTCTTCTATCTAATACAAAGTATAATAACACTAAAACGATCTAGAATTTGCAAAAATCTGTAACACGTGTAAGTGCTACATGTTCATGGATGTCATAATACGTAATTATGACATCTCAGATCACGTTCAACGTTTATAGTAACACAAGGAAACTGTTCCTAATGTTACAATCCAATTTTGTGAAAACGAACGCATTGGATGCTATGTGCCTGGATTGCCGAAGTTTGTCAACTATTCAATGTTTTTGTTCTCTGTTCAAGGCTGCCTCTGGTTTGCAAATATTTTTACGGTGAAAATATATTTTGTAAAAAATACATTTTGATTTTCAGAAAAATTAAAAGAGAACCATGAAGTGTATTTGGATGTGCAATTTTTAACCGACTTCATTGGAAACTAAAAATAGATGAGGGATTTTTCCTGTATAAAAAAATATACCAAATGGAAAATGTTTTTGTTTAATAAAATACGTAGAAATCCTTTTCTGCTGCTAGGCTTAAGTTGTTTCATATGACTGAAAATTCATTAATATTGTAAAATATTTTTTAAAATACCTACATATAAATAAAAATAGAACATACATCAAAATAAACCAACAAATACATTTGTAAATAATTCAATCTATCATGCTCAATGACTCATATTTAATTAACTCATACAATAAAATTATTTAAAAATTGTTTTCTTGAAAACTTGGCACAATATTTGGCATGGCACAACTTTGGCAATTCTTCTGTAATACATTTGTGATGTGATATTAACAATAATTTATTATTTGTTTTTACAAACACAACAATTTCAAGACTACTTGCTTATTTCATTTTGAATTCGGCACAATACAATAACACTAGCTCGATATGATATAATATTTATTTATTATGCCAAAGGAAACAAACATTAATAAAATACCATTTCCAAAAGCAATTAAATTTCCAATATTAAAACAACAACTCAATATGATACAGAAAAGTATCGTTTAAATCGAACTTTCAATAAGTAATGTTCAATTATCTTAAGAACTACGTACAATTCAAGCGGATTTTCAACCCTGCGAATAGAGGATCGTGTTTCGAATGCGGTTTCAACCCTGTCCACTGCACCTTTGCTCTGCAACAAGAATCTTTCCAATCTTTATACTCTCTACGCTCGATCAAAGACATTGTACTCCGACAATGCACTACTGAACGTAAAACTACTTCGACTACTTTTGAACTGTAATCCCAATGAATTGCTCTTTATCTGCCGAGTCGAGTAATGCTTCTGCGATGCGATTTTATATTTTTATATTATTTTTTAAGAAATTCGCGTTAAATTTTATTATTAAACGAAACGTACGTCATTATATATAACTATATAATCGAATAAAAAACTATAAGTATAATAACTAACTATATATAAATAACTATGGAATCGACTTAAATAAGTACGTACAAACATCCCGTTGTATTATATACTTAGTTATATAATTCGTGTCAAAAGTAGTTTAATATTAAAGTGTATTGCTTGAAATTTAAGTTTAAAGTACTAATAGTAAAAACTTTTAAAAATAGACGAAGTTTATCACTTACCAAGATATGCTATTTTTTATTACAATATGATTTCATCACATAATAAGTAAATTAGACCAGAGATTCAAAAGGCATTGTGGTAAACAAAACGTGTCAAATCATTTATTGTTCGAAACAAAACAATTGTTTGCTGACTTGAAATTAATTAAGCGGAAGAAACTGAATTGCAAGGTCAAGTTAATTATAACGCCAGCGATTTTATACAATGAAATATTTTGTTAATATTACATATTAATACATAGAACAGTAATGATAATGACATTGTATGCATATCGGTATTCTGAAGTATAGGATTCCAATCCGATGCTTACGATAATTTATAGTTCTTTTTCAATAAGTATAAAAGTTAACCATTACTGACTGACTGACTGATCTATCAACAGTGAATTGGGAGTCAAAGAAAAGTAGTAAATAACAAAATGACGCGGGTAAAACATGTAGCTAGTTTATACGTGTATAAATATGGTTGTTTATGTGTACCTTTGTAAATACAAACATGTATAGTAAAAGAATCAACCTGCAAGATCCTAATTCAGAAAGAACAAAGACCTCTCTCTCACTAATGATACTAGTATAGTCTAATCAATCCTAGCTAAAACTACAGTATTGAAAACAACTAAGTACCCAATTGAAGAAGTTATAAACGAAATGTATAAAAGATAAAATCACAAAGAAACCATCAATAAAATATGTTCAAATAAAACCAGGACACACGATACTGGCCCGATGCGAATCTTAAACCTTGAACTTTTGCCTTTTTCGTGTCTCGAAGCACTGGTTTTAGCATTTCGAAATCATTCGTATAAATACAATGTTCACTTGAAATGTTATCAAAATATGAACTTTATACAGTTAATATATTTGTAAATAACACACATATCTGTTTATGTAAAATTTTATCTTATTTCTTACGAAAATAGGGGTTAAATTCAAGTTTTAAATGATATTTTAGCATACAACTTGGCTGAATGCTTTTGATATCGCAATTGTATAATATTAAGTTGATATAAATAAGTAGGTATACAATGCAAGTATTTATAATTACGAATGATATGAATTTGATTTTGAACAATTAAGGCAATAAATAATTGAAAATCTTTCCATAATAATTTAATTACAAGTACATAGATTAATGTTATAGAGCCAATCAATTCTAACGCTTGTTAAATTATAGCTTTGTAGCAAACAATATTTAGATTCCAGTTTTATAATAAAATTAAAGTATAATTCAATAAACATAAACACTTGATATCATGTAAATATACACAACAACACATAAACTAAGTAGGTTCATAAGTCGTCTATATTATTATTCATATCTCAGATTGATGACTCACATTGAATCCGCAATCAACGTTCATATTCATCTTGATATTACAATATCGACCTTTGATTTAATCTTGTAGCAATTTATACAAATACTTTATGAAGACACAAATTAATAATAATCATTCATTAATTCTTTCTTGAGTTGTTAGCGTTCCCACTGCTGTAAAAACATGTTTATTATGGGAATTGAATGATACAACTACTTTGTTAAGCAATGTTAGAAACTATTGGAAACCAAACATTGTATTGTAATGCACTTCCGACTGTAGGTGGGCAGTTTTCCGCTATTAAACTTCTCTAGTTTAAGTCCTCTTTGAGTTTCGGTATTTTTGGATAAAAATAAGCTATTAGACCTAAAACGCACTTGCGGCTAGACGTGATACGGGCATGCCTTGCCGCAGGTCGCATCATCGATTTTTACATGAAACAACAACATCTCAACGCACTTACTTGCAGCCAGTTATAGCGATACAAGTCTGCGACTATTAAGGGTTTTAAGTACAACAACTTCAAACTCACGTTTAGTTAAATCAATGCCTATTTTTACGCTCTAAACCTCGGCAATTCATAGCGTTTTATTACGACTTTTGAGGACTGTAAATACAACTTCAAAACACTAACACTATCTAAGGTTTAGTTAAATCAGTGCCTATTTTTAAAATCCAGGATTTTCTTCAATACCAAAGTGGAAGTGCCAAATCAAAAACAAAACCTCGCGGTAAATCGTGAAAGCGTGGAATCCTTTCAGTGGGACGGTTCACAAAACAGTGGGCCCCGAGTCTCGTTAGCCCCATTCACCCTCACAGTTCCACGATTCCAGGAAACTGTGGACTTTTTGTGTTGTCCGTTCGAATGTTGCCTTTTATTTCCACTGCTCAACTAGGTTTGCTTACTGAAATGCACTGTACAGTAACACATAAAACATCTGTTCAATTGTGTTCAATGGTGTCGTGTTGAAGGATGTTTTTTGCAATTATGCGAAATTGGCGTGTATTTATTGTTAATAGTAAATAAACACACACGTTTGCTATGTTATTTTAAATTCACGTTTGAGACACAATTTTCTGATAAAAATCTACGCAATATTTTCTTTATTCTAGTCAAGATAAAGTCTACTTGTGTTACGTGAAACAAACTTGTAACAATAACAAGTGTAAAATTAGAAAAGATTAATTACTCATTAAACCCCTACTTTACAAATAAACACTACACTACACACAACATTACAAGCGTCATCCAATATTCGAGTAACTTCAATCCCGAAATTGGAAACACAAATGCCTATATGTACTGTTTTTCATTTGTTTTGTGGTTGTTTCCAATACATCCCTCGCTCAATATGGACAGACAGACACATAATATACTTCCTCGTATGAAAGGACAAGGCTACATGATTAATGTGAACGATACGATACATTGAAACCCCTGTAGGCTTAGACTAACGATATATTACTCTCTAGGGCGGAATATTGGCTATTTATAGATTAATTTTGAAATAGTAGCTTCAACGTCATGTCTATACCCGTGTCTATATCGATGGTTAAATGATAGAGGCTGTGCCTAATGAGGTCATCATTGTAAATATTATATGACTTTAAATATTATTATTCTTATAATGAATCAAGTACCGGGTTGGGACCACAACTATTATAAAGATACAAGATAGACCCGGGTTCAAGTCCGGCTGAAGCGAAAAGAATGCATTTTTCAAAAAAGTTGCAAGAGTTAAATAAAAATTAACCAGAAATATTTAATTAGCTAAACGAAAATCTAGTACATAAATTTTCACATTTTCTGTTAAAACTTGTACGTCAAGTTTTCAATCAAAGCTAAGCGTAAAGTTCTAAACTTAATTTTCATAAATTGGCTAACGTGTACCGGTTAGCCTTGTGCGAAACCGCTTGAAGTCGTATCCTCTTCAACTTGGAATTTCAAACCAGCCACCGTCAGTTTAGCTTTATTATTATGATGAATAGAAATTGCTCGCTTACTCAACCGGCGTTTCCTTTCAACTAGTCCTGATTAGCCTCTGTTGTTTGAAATATTTGAAAAATATGCCATGTTTAACGTTTACTGAGTTATTTTTCTCTATTATTTAAGCTAATTTATATATCTATAGTTTTTAAATTTCAAAGAATGAAGAAGAAATTTCTAAACATTTTAATCAAATTAATACAAATGAATATTCTAGACAAAATATCAAATACATTTAAATAAAATGCACATACTTAAATATCTTTAAAATCTACATAAATTAAATATCATGAAATAAATATTAAATCTTTGTTAAACATTCCTGATTCTTTCTAGAATTGCTTATAATTAGACGACGATCATTACTATAGAAAAGTGTTTTAAATGTTCTATTGATTTTCGTATATTCATGAGCTCAATAAATTACGAGTACAGGTGAATGACCATATCAATAAAATAAAATGTCCCCACACCATCCTAACTCCATTTATTAGTATTACAACGAAAATAAATCTATCACTTCTTTGAAACATACGTATACAAGACTTATTCAATACTTAGGGCCGATTTTTCAATCGCCAGATAACTTTATTCGAGGAATAACTTTGAAATTTTGACAGTTATTCCATACAAAATCTGTCAAACGTCAAATTTATTCGTCGAATAAAAGTTATCTGGCGATGGAAAAATCAGCCCTTAGTCCAATAAATAATGTATGTTAAGCAAAAATAAATCTTTCGAACTGTGTCAAAATAAGCGTGTTCAATCCTAAACAGTTCACAAACTTGTAGTGCAGGTAAATTCTCCTTTATTAAATTCGGCCCGGAGACACAGATTATGATACAAAGGTTCTTTGATGACTCAGCCTTAGGTAACCCGAGACAGGTAAAAGAGACGCTCGCAAAAAAAACTTTTCCTTTAAAATGTCAAAGTAAAATATCGCTAAAGAAAGTCAAATAAATCGTAATTATAGATTTAGGGTCGCCAATGGGCTAGAAACCCATTAATGTTTAATTTATAACTTTCGGAATATTTTGATGATGATCAGTTAATTAATTTAGAACCTGTTTTACAATCGTATGGGTAAAATAAATAATAGTAAGTATACAAATATCTCTCAGAACTTAGAAACTATAATTATGAACATTTATTTTAATAGTTATATTAATATACTTACGAATACATATAGCTACAAGAATATAGAAGTAGACAGTAATACACATAAATTATGTTCTATCCAAAGTAATAAGTGGCAAACAAAACTTTGGACTAAAGTCTATGTCTAGGCCTTTATCATTAGATAGACGGAGAACAAAAATCTCAAGTTTACGAATTTCTTATTTTGTATTAAGATTGGCATTTAATTACCGTTCTTCAAAGTTATATGTTTGCATCCGTGTCAGTAAGCGTAGAGCCGTTAGCAGAGGTATCGATGCGTAATAGTGGGGTTCGATTCTATCGTGTGTAACAACTTGTCGCTAAATGTCTTCTGCCTCAACAGACTTGGTTAAGTGAATGGTACATTTAAACTTTAATCCCGTTATAAAGAAACTTTTAAGCTACATTTAATTGTAAGTTTTATGGATATGGTTATAGCACACCATTTCGGTCGACTAATCTCGGGTATTACACTCTCGTGATTCCCTAATTAATTTAAATCTATTGTTATCATTACGTTTACGCTTGTGGTTTTCAGTTACCTAACCAAATAAAAATCAAACGGTAAAATAAAGAGAAAGTCTTTTGATAATACCTCATTACCACTTATCAAGCGCTCAGAGTCATAGAAGCCACGTAACCTCACTGTTATTAAATGTCATTCAACCGTCCTCATTATATTTTCACTTTTGCCATAAAACATTCAATTCCGCAAACTCCCCACAACCCACAACACAGCGGGAAAACAAAATGGCGGCTGCAAAAACGCGCGAAATCGTGAAGCGCGGATGCATCCGCGAATGTCGCGTCTGAATAACAATGCGGTATACATTTTTACTCTTTTTAGCCGGATCAACTAGCTAAATCTCTGAGCTTTATTTTTCTTTGCCTATCATTCGTTTCGTGTACAAATAATCCCTGCAAGAGACAATTTACTTTGGTGGCAATTCGTTCAAAGTGCTAATATGACAAAAAGGCGTAAATTGGTCTTATAGTTTCGTAAACGATGACAAATATGGCATGTTGACCATTAGCACTACCCTATTTCTTTGAGAAACCAATTGGCCAATTGTTATTTGTGTCATGTAGCGTCCGTAGCGAGAGCTAAATGCGTAAAACTAACGGTGTCGGTTCAATGAACGGAAAGTTGTGTTACTAATAATAATCGCCACCTGCTTTGTAAGGGAGGTTATATGGGGCCGGCCGTCATGATTAATAGGGCTTCGCGATGAAAAATCATTTGTCCAAACGCCGTAATCGGTTTTGAAATTTATATTTGTGTAAATACCAAAGCGACCGATACAAAAATTTTAAATCCTTATTGTGAGTCGTTTATATGAGTCATGTGTTGTGAGATCACAGCTGGTTTAGCCGTAAACGTTGCGTATTGCGGAAATATAATATTCACACAAAAAATGCATTTAATATTTCTTGTACAAAACCCGAACATAAACTTTTTGTGAAACATTTTAGACGCAAATTATTGTACACATTTAACATATATTTCAGACTTGGCTCAAACGAATTCTTTAAAGTTTTTTACGCTCCAAAACCAAGCGTTGAATTTTTGGGTTTATCATAACGTCCTACGTGTTGCGTAAGTGGGATAATCATGTTTTAAGCCTTTGAATGTTTGTTTAGTCTAAAACATGTATCGCAAAATCATATTCATAAGCGCGACGCGTGGAAATAGGTTTTCGTGAATGTAGGCTTTGTTGTCTCCCGCCAATAGGCACACTTAACAAGCACATTTTACACGATATTAAACCTTTTAAACAATTTAGCTTACAGCGTGTACTTTTGCTATTCAAACACTTCAACTTTTACTTTTTTGGGTCGTGACTATAAACACAGTTCTCAGTGAAAAAAATGAACGGCGCAATTCACTTAACAAGTTCAAACAGATAGGTTACTACTAAAAATATGCCTCACTTATTGTAAAGATAGTTCACAATCCCGATAAATTGACTGAGATTCAATAATTTAATAGGTCGATATCATTGTCAGTTGTTTATCTCAATAAATGAACTAAAAATACTTTTACTTGAATCATACTCGCTCAACTAGTTTCCAACTGTTGACTTCCTATTTTCTAACGAGATTTTTTCTTACTTAAAACCGCATATGTCGAGTGCAGGCTTCTTCCGCGGTACACAACTCGTTGTGGAAAATACCCAAGAGTTAAATAGTTTAATGGGATATGTTGACGTAGATAAACAACAGGTAGTAAAGAAATAAAACGTTCCTAAAACTAACCATTAACATTTCCCCGGGTTACATGAAAGTGCCAGAACAATGGCATTCTCTATTCTTTAGCGTCAATAACTTTCCCGCGGTACACTAATCACCTTAACATGTCTCAAAACGAACAGTGAAGACAAGATAATTACTGTCAGTAATGCTACTTAGTCCGCGAGGAAATGGATACAAGCGAAAATGACACACTGACCGACAAAGTCCTTTAAACCTTCAACGCGTTCGCCTTCTTAGTCATTAATGCGAGCTTTCTCAACGATTTCCTGCGAGATGACGATTTGTTTTTTTAATTTTTATGTTCCGGTCTGTAAAAATTACTGCGTGACAAAGTACTTTTTCTCGCCTCTTTATCAATGATGATATTAGTGCAAATATTTAATTAAGAATTTAAATTAACAAGACAGTAAGGAAGCATATAATATGAAAACGTAATGACCACACTGCTGTGGTGACCTCAATCCCGAACCATGTTTGGTAAATCGCAAAGAAATTGAGACCAAGAGCATCATGAAAGGCAGGTTGCCCGAAATATTCTTTGAAATAATAAATGAAAAATTTGGCAATACAGAAATAAAAATATGAAATCAATACAATACGTATCTTTCTCTTGCACGTTATGAATATTGATATTGCGTCGATGGCCTTTTACAGCGCTGTTGGATAGGAAAAGGCTGTAACTGTAAAATAGTGAATGGACGAGTGACACTGACAATGAGAAGGCGTTCCGTTTTAGGTGTCCGTCACGTATGGCCGTACGTGTGTCGTTTGTAGGGAGCGAACGAGCTGGCACGTACCAACTTTCCACCGCATCACAAACACACAAACAAATTACTCGTCGGGTAAAGGTTTTATTCGCGGTCTTTGAATTTACTGCAGCGAATTTATTTTGTTTCTCTCTCCACATTTAAAAGGGAACTGTTTACTTCTGTTTACAAATGCAATCTAATATTAAACTAAAATATATTCTAACTAAATAAATATCCACTTCGAATCGCAATTTAATACTTTCAGCGAATCAGACTCACGACTGTCTAGACAGTTTCCAAATATTTTCCTTCTGTACTTTGCAATATTACAAGAAAAACATTTTCAATATGAACAGTTAAGTTTAATGCAATATGAAATTGTAATAATCTGATTATAGTATAATATAACAGTAGGTAAACACGTTAATATTTCCGCCATCTTGGCATGGAATATATTCCGTTAGGCACAGGTTGGCTAACGAAGCGGTTCTGCGCGCAGATCATACACATTGGCGAGTTATTGCTATGTGGATGTTAAGTGTCGATTAGTGCGTTACATCGGCAGACAATTGGAGGGCAATGCCACTCGTATCTCAGTACCTACTTTAATAGAGAATTTACGTTTCGATATCAAAATACTGATCTTGTGTTAACCATTTTACAACGCTACTACTAGTATTGATCAATCCATAAAAATTACCAATTTAGGTCGTCAAGTGGGCAATTTTCCGCACTGTGACCTCTCTAATTAGGGTGCTATGTTTTCTATAATATTTTTATTGTTTGTCTTTTGCAAATTACCAATATTCACGTACGGATTTAAAACAGTCTCCAAATCACCGTACTAATCATTATTAAGCCTATGTTTGAACATAACGCATTACGCAAATCAGGTAGTAGTCAACAACACATAGTAGTCGAAACGATAAGGTAACAAACACAATGTAAAGATTTTATCGTATAACACTTGGCGAAACTGTGCCCTACATTGTCTTAAAGCACCTGTGAGCGTGACAATTGTGGCATAATGCGGCTATGAACAAAAATATAGATACATTCACGAATCTAGTTTAAAAGATACCCGTTTTATGTTCCTTTGAAACGTTGTAGCAGTATCTTTACAATGTAATTACTTAGTAATACCACGGATCATAAAATATTACTTACATGGACCAATAACTTACAAAAAAACTGCCGTAAAATTCTGCTATACGAGTATATTGCAAACGCATATTACAATGTTTGTTAAAATTGGCATTTTGTGTACCAAATATTAATGATTCTTTTTTTCTTTTTCGCAGGTAATTTCCAAATGACATAACACTGAAAGCCGCATACAGCAAAAGTGTAGTTTGAACAGGTAACGTAAGCCACTTGGCAACGCTCAAATATGTACATAGAGTAAAGAAAAAGCGAGGCCTCTCACTCACTTTCTTCGAATAATATCTCAAATTCAGGCCCACGTGTGCCAGATGTGAAAGTGAATATTCGGCAGACGGTTCCCATCTATAATTTATTATTACCATTGATTGATATATTGTCAATCAACTTTCATAACAGCCTTGCCTTTGAATTGATTAAACGAAAAGCAAACTTTACATAGTTTTAACTATTGATCAATCGCCATTGCAGCTAACTTTGTCCAAGCCGGTCTGTACCGGTTATTGACAAACATTTCAAATAAGATCATGTTAATTGCTTTTCAAGTGTTGAAATGCTAATACTTAACTGATATTGAATAGATAGTATTTATGATATTACACATGTTTAGTAGTTATACCAAATGTATGAAATTAATTGTGCATAAATAATTAACACGTGAGAATTTGGCTCGAGGGCAAACTGAAACATTTATCAATTTTGCTCTACCCGGTATGGCTCTATGCGTATGATTTTAAATACAAATGTATGAAAATGAGCCGATTATTGGCCGTAATCATCACTATTATCAGCCGTCTATTTGTCCACTGCTGGACCTATCCTATGCTTTCTAGGAGAGGTCTATGGTAATCTAAAGAACTCAATCTTCAGCCTTTCCATTCAATTTGTATCTCCCCGCTTTACGCACTACTTCTTAGACTTCTACAATAACAATACCGACCCCTATACTGTTCATTCATATCATCCAAGTTTGACTTTCAAAATCACATAACAGATAATATACCTAGCTGGTTCGTATTCAAAATATTCGCTAAGAACCAAACATTGTCAACAACAAAGGTAGGTGTAAAACGTTATAATTTACTGTAAAATCGAACACTATTTCGAGTGAATTGAGGACAATTCGATTACCACCCGTTATGTTTACAAGGATTACCACAATGGGTCTACCATAAAATTTGTCCTGAATATTAATTCAGTTTGTCAAATAAAATCCGTTCGACGGCCTCGTACATTATGGCATGCTGTTTACCGTTACCTATAGCTGAATATCAGATAAATATTTTCGATGCGGAAATGAAACGATGAATACAGATTTCAATTAATTACTGTATAGATTATTCAATTAGCAATTTGTATTGTGTGCGCAGTGTTGGTTTTATTTGATTCTGGTCACAGTTTAACTTTCTATATGATCGGGTTGATTTATAGATTGTATTCAATTAAAATTGGGTATGGCAAATTCAACTCTATTGTACATGACAATAGAATTATTTATTAATTCTTTGTTGTTTTTTTTCGGATATAAAATGTATGAACATTGCATCTTACATAAAAATAAAAGTAAACACTTTCTTTACAAATAAAAAGTAACGTTGTCATTATATAAAGTTGTCTGTCACACCTTTATTTCAACAAATAAATTACAATGACAAACATTTGTACAAAATTATGAAATTCTTTTAGCTTGTACAAATAAAACTATTACCAATCTTTATAACTTGTACTAACAGTATAAAAAGGAAAGATTTGTCGCTTGAATAGGCTCAGAAACTACAACTAACTGAAGCGGTAAGGATGAGATTTCGTACAGATATTCCTTATATCTAGGAACAAAACATAGGATACTTTTTACAACAAAATTCCCACAAAGTTATGATATAACCGGGTTAAATCATAGAACAAGGCAATCATTATTAAAAATGTAATACCTGTAACAAGAGAAAGGCTTAGACTAAAGACGTAGTTTAATAGAGTCAATATAGGTTGTTTTTAATAGCTCTAATAGGATTTAAACCGTTCATAAGGAGTTAGTAGACTACAATCGGCCAATATACTGAGGCAATGCGGTGGACTCGTAAGCGGAGAAACTAATAGAACATTCTTTGATAATATCTTCAATTATTAGATACCTGCCTGATACAGGTTTGTTTAACTACGGCTTTTGTGCGGCGTTTTATTTTAAAATGTATAAGTAAAACTAGTTAGTTGTTTAAGAGGAAAAAGTATTATATTATAAAGAAAATAAAAAATACTTTACAATTCCTCGAAATAAAAAGTAGCATTCCTTGTCCTTATAAGGAAAATCTGTGTCAAATTTTAAATTCAAAAATGGCTGAATCGTCTTTGGTGAAACTTGGTACAAATTCAGACGCTATTTATGAACCAGACATAGCGTGATATGATAGTTTTATCCCGAAATTCTCACGATATCAATATACTCGTAGTTTACAATGTTATATGATGATTAGCACCTATGGTATTATCTTAAATAATATGTTTTCAATAACAAAATCGTTACTACAAAGATCTGTGGATACGAAGTAGCTTCTAAATTGAAATCTGCAAAGATATTAATATTGCTTGTCTATGCGTTTGATTAATCATAACTTCTACAATAAGCTTCTTAACATTTTTTTCTTTCATTCAACCGCAATTTCTTCCAAGTTTTCTACTGAAAGTTCTCTGATGACTCACTAATTAAAAGTAGGGACTTATTTTTTCTGCATCTAATTTATTCATTTCTATAGATATTTTTTACTATTGTTCAAATGTGAATAGTATGGATATGCTTTTACTAATTCACTCATAAAATATAAAGAACTTTCCGTTAAATATGGTAAACATTTTCCTTAGATTCAGAATTAACAAATAGGAAACTTTTTATCTCGAAATTTCCACGGAATCCGCTGTAAAATGGGCCTCGATTATTATTTCGTATTTTTACAATACCTAAGCAGTAAGCATTATACCAAAGCAAAATACCAAAGCTTAGGCAAAACATTCTACAGATTCTTTAAACATTTATACATAAACCTGTTTCGTGAATTGATGTTAATAGCATTAAATCCTGTACGTATTAAACTTGTTTTAAAAAACGTCGTTTAAAACTTTTATTAGAGACGAGTGGTCTAACACGCGAACAGAATATCAGAAAAACTCGTTTTCTAAAAAGAGCTTTGGGTATTTTATATAATGTTAACGAAATGTTTATCCAATACATTTTAAAATCCATATACCTTAATTAAAGTAAAATTTCCACTCAATGTTCGTATCATATCACCAAATAATTTGTTTCAAAGTATTCGGCAACAGAAACTCAATTACACAGTTCGATTGTTACTATACCACAAACATTGTTGATTTTCATATTTATCCACAAATACCTTTACTTATTTGCATAACTACGAGCGGTTTATTTAAAAGCGTGAGACTATATTTCGTAAAACACCTGTTATTATTGCAAGTAATCATAAAAAAAATATTTAAGTGGACTAGTGTAAAGTGATTTTCTCATAGTGACAGACAATGGTCAATTAAGTAGACAGTCTCGACCCGTTTGTAACTTAGTATAGGAACGTGAGAATAACACCAAATTCTTACAAAAGATTTTCTGGTGATTCGGTGAAGATTGTGATCTTCACACCGAACTAGCACTGTTCTCAATGGAATTAGCTCTTCAGTTCATTTACGACATCGGTCTTTTTGACAAGATTGTAATAAAAGGGTGAACGTAGATTAACGTACAACGTAGATATTGCGTAACGGATATTACTGGCAGACTATGTAACGGTACCTGCTTGATTGTTCCCTAGGAAATCTAGACGTTCATTGGTTTATCGAGATCACAATATCTAGCTTAACATTCAATTATTTGACGCATATTCTTTGAGGAAGGAAACTAATATAATAGAGTTCTATTTTCGGGAACAGATTCCCTAAAACAATATGCGGTGAATTATCATAATCCACGCTCAAGTGTGAATGTTAGTAAAATAAACGTTATTTTCTGAAAATATAAATGTAATTCGATGATCCGGATTGCGATTCTAATTAAAATCAGTAACGATACTATGAGAACAATAGGGTATACCCGCATTGGGTAATCCTGTTATCTACTTGTTCTGTCACTGCTGAAGGCACATAGATAAAAACAATGGTTACTGACTGCTTTACCCACTAATCTGGTTAATCTCAATAGTTTAATGTAATAGTACTACGCTTTAGTTTCCACATTAATTATAAATCTTTTGTTGTGTACAAAAAAATCTTTTGTTGTTTTTGGAAACCTGTAAAGGCTTTTTTAACGGACAAGTTAAGTAATGGGAATTTTACTGTAACTATGAGTCATGGAATGATTTGAAAGACTGTTACTTTGCTAATAAAAAGTTTTTGATATGATTACAATTACTTTAAAACAAATATACTTACTAACTCACTCATAAATACAAAAGAAATGGTTGTTTGTTTGTCAAATTTGAGACCGAAAATTCTCAAGAAACTTTTGGGAGTTTTATACCTATTTCCCCAAGGGTTAAAAATTACGAAAATTGAAGTTGTTTTTGATAGACGGATATAAACAATATACATATTAAACACCACAAAGACAATACTTGTGGGAGGTTCACCCGAGATGAGGTCACGAGGGCACAGACAACAAATTATGTACAACCACTTCCTATTGCCCTTATTATCTTGTTATAAGAAATAAGATATTATTACTTTGGCTTTGTTATACGTACAAAGATATCAATACTAAAGAGTTTCTTTGGCTGAATGCGTTAATCTCAGGAACTAATGATGCGAATTGAGATATCATGTTAGTGAGTGATCACAATGCGACCAATAGCGGATCTGTCGTAGTTTTTAATATGTGTGATGGACAACTAGATACTCATACGCGGATAATCTTGTATGCTATAAAATAATATCACTGACAGTAATATTTACTTACAAAAACAGATAGAAAATAGTACAATAAAAACCGTTACATATTTTTTTTTGTTTCTTGACTTGATAACCCTTGAGAATTGATTTCGTGATACAAATAATATTGAAGTAGGTTATCTATCATAAATAATATTTTCCTTTATTTTTTACTATTCTACGAAATATAATTTAAAGACCACAAATAATAAGGTCACATACATACAATCAAGTTAACGTAAGTAAATTTCTTTTGAAGTAACCCTTGTCATGGTACTTTGTGTTACCGTGTTGTCATTGCTACTGGGATTTTCATGTAGGTACGTCCTCTTTGAATGTAAAAGCAAGCAAACTCACACAATGTGCCCTAACCCTTACACTCAAATAACGCCACCTACATTTCTTCGACTGAACGAGGGTCCAATAACGCAAAGAATAGTATTGTATTTTTTCTCTTTTGTTCAGCACACCTTAGGAAGTTTGCTCGTATTTTGGGATTGCATTCGGTTCCGGAATTACGTTCCTACTTATAGACGCTGAAAGTGTTGATAACGGATATAAGCTTAATAGAATTGTGGGTAGTTTTACTAATATTGGTACGAGGGCAAATGGATTAAATTGGATAAAACTAGATAATATATGAATATAAGACTCTTTTGTACATAAGGGTATAATGCAATTTACTAAAGTATAGTTACTACTTTTAGCTGTCTGATATCTGATAGAGGAATATTAGTAATGGAAATCTTGAAGAGATTCTTAAGAAATGAATGAATGAGTTCTACGCGAACTAAGCCGCGAGCGAAAAGCTAAAAGTATTTCATAACCGGCTATTTCATCTATTGGTACACGAAGCCCTCAATAAGCCAAATGGTTATTACCAAGTCAAGTAAGTAATTATATGTTGTTATATAAATAGTTCGTTACCAAATTGTTAAATAAATTAGAAAGATATAATCAAGGTATAACTTTTTAACAACATCCGAAGTTATGTTACCTCCTGTTAGACCGGTAACATTGTTTTCCTTCATTGCAAAATAATGGACGTCAATACTAAACATTTAATCGATTGCGAATTATTGTAATTCAATTTCATAATTATCCGTATGAATAGTAATAAAAATTTAACGGTTAATTAAATTGTAATTTGTTTATTTATCTGTTTATTCATTTGTGATGTTGTTTTAAAACTTGGTAAAGATTCAACAAAGAGGTGATATTGTGGTTTCTGTGTACTGCACTTAACTTTGTGACAATTTACCGCACACTAGCTCACTTCTTAGCGAGATAATAGGTAACAAATGGCACGAATGAACAAGCTTTTAAAAACAACCGTTTGAGTCCTCTGACATAGATGTAAAGGTCACTGATGATGATGATGCTATGAGATATTGAAGGAGAAACAAAAAAACATCGGAACACGGCAATATTAAGCGCAGCTAATCATATTTTTAACATTCCCATAACACTGATTGTTTTATTTTCGTAAACAAAGTTTTAGTAAATTATTACATCATGGCATAACTATTGGAATTATAATTCTAGCTAACAATCAAACCGGACTTGTCTGATGTCATCGTTGAAGGTCGGAAGGTTACAGCGCTTTAGCCGCTGACCGTCCAAAAATACATTTAGTTTCATATTTAAAGGTACAAAGCTTGCTTAGTAAAAACGAATCCTATTACCTGAATAATAAGCTTCAAATTGAATAAACCATGTTATATTGGATAACAAGTTTACAAATAAAATGAAGAAATAAACAGCGAATCTCTTCTCTAGATTTGAAATATTACTACATTTAGGTTCCGTCTGGATACAAGAAGAAAATCTAAGAAAGATGGAAATCGATAAAACTTTATGAGATTTTTTCCTAGACTCCAGCTGTTTCGAGGTTTTATCATGTAACTTTTCACATTATACCACATCTTTTATTACTTTAGATTTGTATCAGTGATACGATTTCTAAGAGGTTTTTTGTGCTGAATGTTTTAAACGAAATAGGTTATTCTCATACGTATTTATACAGGCGAAAGTCTAATAGCTTAAGAAGCCCAGGATTTTATTTATCTTATAATGTTTATACGAAATTTTTTTAGTTCAACTTTTGCAAATTTAAAAAAAACCATCTTGTATGATTTTGTATAGATGCCCGTTTAGTTTTAACCTTGCATGGTTAGCTCATTGACATTCTAAGACCAATATATGGCGGACTTTCAAAGATGGCTGACGGATTCAAAAGCTTTTTCGATCAACCAACGCGGTTTAAAAGATCTCACAAGTAACTTTATATTTTTTTTCTAAATATTAAAAGTAACAAACTAGGAAGTATATGTAGTAAGTGTTCATTATATCAAAATTACGGTATCCGTTCTAAACCCATCAATACTCTTTACATTATCCATCCGGTAGGTCCATTATCTGTTCACATTATCATTGTACAGTAATCACATACATTATCCACATGAATTTATAACATTTCTAACGCTACACATTAATCTCACACCGTTAGATATACTATTAATATGCAGTAATACATTTTTATCGACATTGTTGCATTCAATTATTAACTTAATAATGGTATTGATGTAGAAACAGTAGTAAAATTAGATAAGGTGAATAAAGAAAACTGAGAGAATTCTTCTTTCTTTGCGCGTCGACTCATATTTTTGAGGACCAGAACTCGGCCACCGAAATGGCACTATCAGTGTAAAGGTCCACATTAAAAAAATTCAGAATTAAAAAATATATTTTACTTGATACAGTCTGGTAAATAATTGACTTTTATAGGCATATTAAATGTAACATAACTCTATCATTTCACAACTGGCTCCTTACTAGGTTTATTACCTGTGTCTAGTCTAGGATATCAGAAAGTACGGACACACATATTAATATCGTAAAATTTAATTAAATCTTTATTGCAAACTAGCAGCGCCCCGCGGTTTCACCCGCGTAGTTCCCGTTCCCGTGTGAATACAGGGATAAAATATAGCCTATGTCACGCATTGATAAATTAGCTTTCCATGAGTGAAAGAATTTTTGAAATCAGTTAGTAGAACCCGAGATTACACCTTACAATTTAACAAACACACAAACTTTACTTTTTTTTATATAGTAGTATAGATAGTTGAAAATAAATGATTAAACAGACACTTTACATACGAACATTACAAGTTAATTTAAAGCATGCAAAAATCAACTTAATTCGCATTTTAAATTTCTCAAAAGAGAGAAAGATTATCAAACTTTCACACTCACATTAGAAAGATATCGCTCCATATCCTCCATATACATATATTGAATTTTATAACAGTTCATTGTTGATAATAGTATAATTTTATCGTTAAAACTTTCTTCGGTATTAATGTAATCGTTTGTTTGCACATAACACTGAATTTTCGTGACGTGAATCCAGTACGTGAGACAACATCTTAATACGTATAAACATGCCTTTATTTGACGAATATGAATAATTTATACCAAGTTTATTGTTTTATGTAATAGAAAACATATTGGTATTGATACAGGATATAGACAATAAATACTAGGAAGTTATGTTTGGAAAGGTTGCTAAACATACACCCGATTTGTAATTATTTAAACAGTTCGACTTGTGTTGTGTTTTGGTGTTATTTTACAAAAATCCAGCTGTAACTTTTTTCTTAGTATTCTTAGTAAAAAGAACTTATTATAGGGCTAAAGGTTTTCTTTTACTGGCGATATTAGTACAGTTAGCAAAAGTGGGCATTACTTAAAGCGTGTTGGTGATATCAAATGCAAACATCATTTTGGAAAGCCATCAAGCATCTATAGATCCAGGAATTAAACCCTAAATCCTTTGGCTGCCAAGCAGGTGGATATGCCGTAAGACCATCAAACGTCACTGAGATTAATATATCAAGACTACCTATATTCTAGAATCGTACACATAGGTATTATTTATTAGTATTTCAAAATGTTCGCTTTCTAACACTTCATTAGCAATACAATTATATTTCATCAATTGTCACCCATCGCCCTTGTTCCAATTTCGTGTCAGTCAGAATTAGCGTCTCAACACGAACATTCGCACGATAATTCGCTTACAACTAAATAGTTATTCATTGCGTGCTCAAAAAAGCTGACGCAAACTTTACATGTCTGCTCACATAGACAATAGTAGATTGCACTACTGTACGAGGTTCTCGTCTCATGATCTTTATTATATTTTTAATGAGGCACATCTCTGTGAGACTTCTAATCATTTTAATGACACGTTAGCATTCAATGCTCCAAAAGAATTCACTTGTGTAGACATTGCGTAGTGTCTGAGTGATGAACATTAATTCATGGTTAGAACAAAAATAAAATACACATAAAAAATATACTTTAAATTAATAAACTGATCCAAAATTTGATTATACGGTTCGTTGGAATTCATAATTTGTGGTAACAAAATATACAACCTCAAATTACCGATTCGATAACCACAAAAACAAATGTGAACGAATATAGAAACGTGAAAAAGGTCAGCTCCACAACACGATATAATGGGAACATCAAAAAAATATTCTGCGATAAAAATGCCATCTTCTGTAGCCGGGGTCAAATTCAAAAGATAACTCTTACCGCCTCGTTTGTCCCATGTCCGTCCCTCTATCTGTCAATCACGTACTACCAACTATACCATGAAAATTGATGGTCACTAACTGAACTCTCAGTTCTGAAAGGGATAAACAAACGACTCTACATTATTTTTAGGGATGCCAGAGTTTGGAACTTTGTATGGAAAGTAAATGAAATGTTTTAGAGGTGAAATAGTTTAATGGGTTTTGAGTGTTCAGGTTTGTAGATGAGTTAAAAACTTATTTTATTCACTTCTACATAAAGTAAGTAATGTATTTCATGGAGTATTTATTAAGCAAATATCATTTTTTACTTGGTTACGAAAGTACATCCCACCCAAACAAATATGTTTATAAAAGAACCAGGCAAAAACATATCGTCTGAATGCTACGAGCCGCGGTAATATCTAATACGTACATAACTAGTAAACCGCAACGAGAACGACTGAGCTCAACTTATAATGGTCCCAATTGGGAAATGTACGTAAAACTTTTAGTTGTAGGCTAACCTCGAAGGAATTATGAGATACTTACCTCTTAAACATGGAGTATTATTTAATATTTCTTTTTGTGTCAATGGTTTCGCCTTGGGATTGCTATTGTATTGGTAGGATCATTCAATTGGTGAGATAAGTACTCGATCCTTGTGTTCGTGTATACTCGTATTATATTAAACCTATGTTTATTATATTGATGCTATGTTTATTCTATACTCCCTTGACTAATACTTATCAGAAGTGGTATGGTTAAGAATTATCTCCGACAATTATTATTTAACTCAACATTTTATACGAACAAAATTAGGTAACTTCTATTTTCTTTATTCATTCATACTTTCAATCATTATATAACCACAAAAAATCTGTACTTATAAGGCCATCAAACTTGCTAAAAGACTAGCAAAGGACAATGCCCACGCGGCTATGGACAAATGTACTGAATTCAACATTGTTGTGCGGTCATGGAATCAACTTTAAAATAATCGGAAACATGTCTAAATACTATTTTTTAAATATCAGGAAAATCTACAATGGGGTTTCCGAGATATTTACAAAAATGTAATTACTATTTCGAGGTTATGTTTGAACACAAAATCAATACAAATAAGCTAGAAAGGGACTGGACGGGCTCACTGCATTTGACGTACATTAATGTAGCATTTAATCTGTCTGGTGGTCCATAAAACCAAGAAATTACTGAGATTTAGAGCATCTTCTTATTGTACTTCAGAATCTAAACTCTACGCATTAACATACATACTCAAAACCTACAACCTCTTTGGAAAAAACATACTGGCCGCCATTTGATATTGTGTTATGACAGGCGGGCAATAAATGTGAAATAGGGTTGAGCCCGTAATGAAAAAAATCGAATACATTCGATTTATAATCGATTTTACCAAATCAGTCGGTGTATTGAAACGGTTTCAACAAGAAATTATTTTGATTTTGAACAGCTAAAAAAACATAAGTATTTATAATTCTGTACTGCTCTCATCTCATACGACATACAAAACTACATTTGATTGATTGAGAAGAAGCTATATCTCAGAATATATTTAACTTATCGAATTAAACCATCTTTACAAGTTGTTACAGATAATAGATACCTACCTACTTAAGTTACTAATATACAGATCCGGTAACCGAACTAATGCGATGAGGAGCAACAGATATATACACATGGTACTTATTGTCCTTTAGATTTTCTAGGTACACTAAGATAGAAGCACACTTAAAATACAATGTTCATTTTTACCGGCGTTGGCGAGATCCAGGATCGTAAAATGTTAATGATGTTATTCGGCAACTCCGACAACATGAGGCTGCGAATAAGTGGAACCCCACTGTTCAACACAACTGTTCTTTGAGGCTAACCAGCCTCAAAGAACAGTTGAGACATTGCTCCACAGTCACACTGTCCATGATGAATATCAATCACAACACAAAAAGTAGCGCGGTAACGCTGGAAGTATGTGTATTTCCAAAATATTTGCAGCAGTAGCGGAGGAACTAAGAGCTCAAACTCAACGCACAACATACAATATCAGTAGAAAAACATACTAGCCGTTAATTTGAAAAATATGACAGGTGACAATCAATGTAAAATAGGGCTGTTAAAAAATAACAAATAAAATAAAGTAAAATAACTACTTATTTATACCAACCAAATATACCTCATCGCGCACTAGTGTTTCGTCACATTTACAATGAAAATAATAAATATGTTGTACCTCTTAAATAATATGAAGTTCTGTGGAATTATAGAAACTACATTTTAAAAATATAATGTAATGTAAGTCCACCTATTTTATTAAATAAACTCAATAAACTTATTTAACTTCAAACGTATTTTAATAATAATGTATCGAATAAATAATACAATCAATATTATTATATTTTACGTAGGCGTGTATCACACGTAATAAGAAAATAGACATCCCTAGTACTGACAGGCATAGAACAAATGGCGTACTATATCGCCGGAAACATGAAATTACTAATTATTTTTCAAAAATAAATCCCCATTGTAAAAAATGATTATCTGTTATTTAAAAAATATATTTTTAATTTAGATATTTTATTATGTTTAACTTTTTGAGGCACAACCCATTTTGGAGGAGTACCGTGGACGGGCAATCTCTTTTATTGGCATTCATTTCTAAACAAGGTGACGATAATGTAACCTCAAGGTGATCACAGTCGAAAGAGCAAGTTATCACAATATATCTAATAAAAACCTTATACTCTCTACAATAAGCTAGGGCATAGTCAGTCAATCCACCATTTCTCTTCCATTCTTTAGAATAATTACACATCCTTGAAAGAGAGGAAACAGATTAACTAAACCATTCTTTCTTCAAACGCCATTTACTAATAACAGGGATAAACTATACGTAATAAAATTACCCACCAAATACATAAAACAATACTGCTTAAGTATAAGTACTATCGAGCCTTGCAAAGGTATACTCAAACTAAAACATTTCGCTGACACGTGAAACCAGTAAATCAAATTAAACAAGTACGTGCCTACGTAGTCCCCTTTTATCATCATTTCCAAACGATATACCCATCTATACATAATGTAGATATTTGCGGAATCCCCTCATTTAGTCGGTAAACATAATATTAACTGAATAACCAAGTTCTTTCTACTTGATGCACCGTTATAGTTATGTAGATATCTGCAATCAATACTTACTGACTGTGTAAACATAATCGAATCCTATTAAATTAAAGAGTAGATTCAATTAACACGAGAATGGGGAATGAAAAGGTTTAAATTTTAAACTGATGGCATCCATTTAATTGAAATCATTATAAATTCATTAAGTTCTTTATCGAGAACATGAAAAATAATGTAGCTATCAAGCCATATTAATCTGAATAATATGGATAGACATTTAAATACTCGTAGTACGATCATAGAGTTTTTATTTTAACTAGATTATGTTATTTAGTTGCTATAAGAAAGGTTCTATTAAAGAATGCCGTGGCTAGGAAGTAAATGAATTTAGTCTTACATCCTTGCGTCCTTTAATTAGCACTTATGACTCTATTAAAAAGACTTTCTTATAAGTTTTACTATACTCATACATAAGATAACTATATAAACTATAGACTACAGAGAAATATCAAAACAAAAATACACAACTAAATAAAGTTACGTTCAGAGTTGCAAAAACAAATATGGTTCGCAATTCGCATACGTCTCAAACTTTTGTATCTACAACACAAACAATAAAACAATGCATTAGTTATATTAAACAAATAATTTGAAAGGAGAAGCGAAGTTGGTAAACCTTAGTGGTGCTCACAAAGCAGGGTTGAACAATGTAGCTTGCATTGACCATTATTTAATTACTTAATCCAGTCTCGTGTACAATCGGCACGTTGCCTTGTTCGATACAGAACGGTGTAACTGTTCCTACAAGACGATTATTGTTTCGCTACTTCAAGTCTCTTAGTACTTAGAAATGTACTTAATACGGATTTTAATGCATTTAATACTTTTAATCACGGGATAGGGTAGGTAGAGCCCTCAAAAGAGAGACTCTTCAAAAGTCTAATATTTGGTTTAAAAAAATGAATATTATCCTTCAGCCAATTCTGGTTAAACTTTACTGACTTTAATTAGAAATGAAATGAAAATTCGAAAGAAGAAACACTTTAAATTAAGGTCCATTTTAAGTTAAACAAAACATGATACAATAGAGATGATATTCAAAATAATTTAACGAAATTAAATAAAGGAAGTCCGAAGCCTTGTCGGTTTATGGTATCATATGTCGACGCCGAAACATATGGCAGTAGAAATACAAAAAAGAGGAGCATACTATGCTTAACCACCTTACTACTGGAAAGATAAAGTTACCCCGTAAGACCAAGAGGTTATACAATATGTCCTTTGAGAGGACTGATACTTTCCTATTCTTTTCACATCTCCCAGAAAAAAAAGATAAGGGGCGATGTATTATTATATAGGCAGCTTACACATTTTCTACTTATTTTATTTCACCTATGACGTTCAGTTCAATCTATCTATTTCACCTAAGTTCAGACTTGTCTAGTTATTAATTTTCCAAAGAAACCTAAACATTCCCACAAACTGCATCATTAAGTTGATATCAAAGCATCTTGAAGTTAGAACAACAAAGTTTACACTATTAACTTTCGTTCGAGGTAACTAAACTGTTATTACGTTTTGTCCGCAGATTTACGATGTTGATAAGGTGTCCGGCGGCACTGTGTGTCGTCGTCCTCCTACTAGCAGCCACACCCACAAACTCCGAGGTAAGTTAAACAAAACAAGTTGAAACTTTTAATGTAGTACCGTCGGAAAAACGGGATGATACATTTTCTACTCCATTTTAGTTCAGTCTTTATTGTACTTTTCATTAAGCAATAACTTTAGTGAATCTATGAATTTTGTTGACGCATTTGATTTTAACGAAAAAAAAAACTTTTAAGAAGCACTTTTGAATGTCAAAGAGTAAAAGTCTCACAAAAGAAGACTTAAGATTATTTTATTAACAAGTAACACAAAATCATTAAGAAAAATATATAAAATAAACTTTACATCAAGGAAAGAAAGCACTTTCCGTGAACACTTTGTGAATCTACCATATTAATCCCGCTTAAAGAATATTTTGTGTTCTCAAATAAAAATGAAATGCTCACTGAACGTCAAAGGTACTAACTGAGGTGAAACCAGAATATTATACTTGAAAGTAAATTATTCATGACGCATTTTCACTTTTATTATCCTAAAATATACGTTACATCTACGAAAACACAAATTGAACCATTATTAAATATAAAATTAATGCAATAAGTCATTAGAGATGAAACGTAAATCCATAAAAAATAGTTTTAACTGCAATTTGTAATTAATGATGATCATCGTTAAGTGATCTTAGATGACCTAGAAAAAGGTTGATGACTTTTACCTGTGTCAGTATAATTCCAGTAGGTAGTACCTATCGACCTGTAAGATTCCACCTGCCGCTACAAATGTATCTCGTCAATGATATTAGTACAATGAGAAAGTGTCTTCGTCTTCTCTTCTCTTACGTGTTTGTGATCTTATCTCAAACCCGAGTCAATTAATATTTCACTAAAGAATCAATTCCATGATTCCAATAAATAAAATAAATAATCAAGTACACTTACTCATATTAGTTTGATATTTTTCTCAACCGCTGAATGTCGTCATGGCAAATTTTCCGAGATACGTCTATAGAAAGTGCCGCAGTCTCGCAAGTGAAAATATTACCCTGAAAAAGAACAATAACATCCTAACTTAATATTATAAATACGAAAGTAACTCTGTCTGTCTGTCTGTTACCTTTTCACGGCTAAACTACTGAACCGATTGACTTAAAATTTGGAACAGGGGTAGCTTATGATCCGGAAAAGAACATAGGCTATGTTTTATCCCGAAATTCCCACGGGAACGGAAACTAACTGGTTGAAACCGCGGGGCACAGCTAATATCTCATAATATAGGGAAAACAAAGTTATTATTAAGAAATTCAGTACGATTATCTAGTTAGCAAAAACAAAAAGTTCGCGTATTAATAAACATTAAGGTCAAACCAATTTAAAACTCCCAATCTAATTAGTACAGCCTACACAAACGGAAACTCCTTGCTTTTCAATCATACATCACATTGTATGGTAAACAAACATTGCGAAAACCATCTCGCAATAATGTCAGACATTGTTACTATATCAACTTTTACCAATTACCCATCTAAAATATACATACAGACAGACCACCGAACCGTCTGATTGTTTATAAACCGAATTAAAAAAACAATAGTGTTTTGTAAATACGCGTTACTAAATTAACAAGCTATGTTGTTTTAAGTTAATACAGTTTAATTTTATAGACTTTAAAAATAGTCGGCGTATTTATTTGGATTGTTATTTTGAGATTTTTTAATCAAGAACAATTTGTCGGAGAGCTATTATTATTTTATACATTACTTTTCAAATAAAAGAAATTGATATTTTGTTATAATTTGATACATCATTATTGCTTCTTTCTTAATCAAATTGTTTTCAATAGTATCTTTTTCGTATAATAACTTTCCTCATCGTCCAAAAAAGAGTGTCATATCGCCTTCCATGCCCCTTGCATATAACCGAATACAATGTTAACAATAATTACATATACAAACATGTAAAGAAACCTATCATTACCATAACGTATTCCCATAACATAAGGTTGTCTCCGTAACTGACAGTTATATAACTGGCACAACAGTTTCTCAGTAAATTACATTTCACGGAATTTGAAGTACATACGTAATCGATTACGAGTTTAATCTTAACTGTTTCATAGTAATTGAGTGCATATTATGTATAGTAACGATTATGTGTCTTAAGTTACTAATCCTTCTTAGGGTCTATTTCACGATCTTTAAGTAAAGTTCCGAGTAGATACTCACAAGTTTTGTCTTTGTCACTTGACATATAGTAAGAAAGAGATAAAACTCACTTTACTTGAAGATCGTGAAATAGGCCCTTAGAGTAGTAGACTTAATCCTTACTAATACATTATTATAAATACGAAAGTAACTCTGTCTTTTATTCTTATATCCTTTCTCGGAGGTTTGTCGGAAGAAAACCCTTACAGGGTTAGACTCGCCTATGTATCACAACTTAAAATGCCAATAATTTATATTTATAACTGTGTACATAAAGCATTAAATAAATAAATAAGTAAACCTAAATCTCCTTAGTGGGTACAAATTCCAAAAATCTAAATTATGTGTAGCTTGAAGTGAAAACCGCATTGAAATTTTCTTGTACATTTTCACTTGCATATATTTTTATACGAAAGTCAGATATCTATACTTTACGAGTATACAAATACATATAGATTATCCACTAGAATTTAAAAATTATTATAATAGAAAAGTTTTTTTTTGCATAATACATTTACATCAATGATGTCGTCTCACTTAAACATGCAAAATTTCTCCAAATATCAGATAACTTAATCTTAATCTCTGATTAACATTAACATGACTAATCTATCGTCTTATCTTAGAATAGAATCTCGAAGCAATCTTTTAAAACTTTAGAAATACCATAAAAGACTTTATTGCACTATAAATTAACGTTTTAATGAAGGATATACAATATGGAGCTTTATGGAAGACTATTTGCGCCCCGCGGTTTTAACCGCGTAAATTCTAATCCCATGGGAATTATGGGATAAAAAGTATCCTATGTCTTCCTATAGTTATAAGGAACATCTGTACCAAATTTAATCTAAATCGATACAATAGTTTTTGCGTGAAAGAGAAACAAACATCCAAACTTTCACATTTATAATATTAAAGTATGATATTTAGTTTACTATAAAAGAATATTTTTCTTTGACAGATTGGTAAAATACTAACTTGGAAATAATCGCATGTTAACCAAATATTGGCTACTAACTGCACCCCGCGGTTTTAACCGGTAATGGCAGTTTCCTTTGTGTTTTCCTTATTTTCTTAAACCAATTCTGTGTTAGAACGAATAAACCAAAAAATAATATTCAAATTGTAGGAGTAACTTTCGAGTTTATGCAAGACATATGCCCGCTTTTCTTCTGAAATAAATAAATATCCCACTACTTTCCTTTCGATTCTCTTTGCCTTCCTTTGGGCCTTTTCTGTCTCTTATAACGTGTCTAGATCATCGTAACACCAGTCTGTTTTTATCTCTATCTAATATATATATATATTTATTATAAACAGTGGAAAAACTACAACAGTATTAGTAAGTGAAAATCATAGATTTCCAAATCATACGCAAAATTACATTTCCGTTCGCTTCGAAATCAAATGAAATTACTACTAGTGTAATAGACTGGAGTCATTGACATTGAAGATGCAATATTAACAGCATTAGTAATTACTTAATACTGCAAGTATCGTGATACATGCAACCGTATTAAATGGGTAACGCAAACTGTAATAAGCAGGCTACTGACCCACATTATAAATGGTAGAGATGGGAAAACGTTCGGACGAATATTCGTATTTGATGTACTTATTCGGCAATATTCATAATTAAATATTTCTCATATTACAAGTAAAACCTGTTTGCTTTTATTTGTTCCCTAAAACAAAACTCCAAAACTACTGAAACGATGCACAATATGCACTAATGGAACGCTACATTATTACTATAAGGCTATGCATTTACTGTAATTTGGCTGTGAGCAGCGGATACAGCTACTAGTAATAATTATTTTCTAAACACATCACTATGTTCGTATTCGCCAAATTAGATTTACCAACTTATGAAATAACAATAAAAACAAACTACACGATCAATCGTACGAACCTTTCCTGACAAATAATGAACGAAGAAATTTGAATCTACTCATTTTCATCGAATATTAGGACGAATATTCATATTCGGTTGAGCTTACATACGTCACATCACTAGCAAATACTATAGTTATTAATTAACTAATATCTGTTTATTACTACAATAGCCACGTAGCCGTAAAATAACCGTAGCTGTAAAACAAATAACTGTATAGTTGATTAATTAAATAAATCCTAGTAATTAATCCAAATACTGGAATTAAATCCTTTCACAGTTTTGTTTCGGGAGTGGAATGTAAATAAGTAATTAGTAGTAATAATCGAATCATCAAAAATGCGAAAGTTTGTGATGATAATACAATTTAGTTTTATATGTTTCAATTGTATTTTTTTTCTTTCATTGAGGTATAAATAAACTGAGTGCATTGGTAGTGACCCTGCTATGCCGTATTTAAAAGTTTTCTATAAGTAAAATAATCCTTGAAATGTTCTTGCGTAGTCCTACAATTTTAACTTACAATACTAACAAACACAAAGAACTTAAGAATATTTATGTTAATATTTTCTCTTTGTTAAACTTTAGTTCTGTATAATTTAAAAACTTATTAATGTAACAAAAAATAACATTATTCGAACAATTTTGTGGGAACATAAACAAATACTTTCATAATGATCAAAGTTAGGAACTTCCCTTTCCTCTTTACAAATAGTTTGTCCAAAATAGTTCCTAATACAAACTCGTTGAATGAACACGGTGCGTGTAATGGGACCTTGAAAGTACCCAAATGTGTTTTCTTGGTTAGATTACATTATCCCGAAATCGTTAATAGAATCTGAAAATATTAGTTCCTTATTGATTCTTAGCTATTATGAAATAGTCTTTGGAACTTCTTAAAAATCCCTTCATCAGTATCTTTATTAAGTCTAATTAATTTATTGTATCTAAATTGTCATTAAATTTGATGAGAATTTCCGTGTTTTGAAGAGCACATTTAGCCGTTTGGTCTCAGTTGTCGTACTAACAACATCGGCAGTCGTAAAGTCCTCAACGTCTAAGATTTTAATAACAATTGTAATAAAAGTAGTCCTGTATAACAATTTCTTTGAAGTTTGAAGACAAAATGATATTAGAATAGTTATATTCGGTCACGGGTGGCGGGCGACCTCGGTCACTCACTTTCCCTAGTTTGGTAAGTCTGCACGATTGTTCACTCTATCACGACTACCCCGTTATGTCAATATTTGAAACGGAAAATTGTAACGACAAGTTGAAATTATTTTTACCGAACATTAATTGATGGTTCCACTTATTTTTCAATTATGAATGACGATTTTATTGATTTGTCTGATCAACGATGTTATTTAATACATAAAGTGAATCCTACATTAATTACAATAAATTTTTGAAACTTATCATCGGTATTCGCGCACATATGTAATGAACAAAAATATTTTCGAAATTAAATATTTCATTTCATTTCAATAACGGAAACTGGAAATATAAAGTTAATATGAAATAATTAAGAGTAATAACGAATGAGTGTTGAAAGGATATTAATTTGTTTACATTTAAGTTACACGAGTAGTGATTAATCTGTTTATGATAATTAAATTAACCTTTTTGTATGTTTCAGGGAAACCTCTTCACATGTCCAAATGGTAAGTGAAATTTAATTTAATTATCAATTAATATAAGGTTGAGGTTCCAGGTTACTCAGACGACTATACATTTTTTATAATTGTAATTTTCTTTTCACCTACTTTCCCATACCTGCAAGAATTCTTATAAGTATAATATCTAAAATAATAAATAAGGAATAGAAATTAAAAAAGAAAACTCAAAAAACGGTCGATGATATATTAAAAAATTCAAGGCACACGCATTTTCTAAATACTACGAATACTGATCAAACAAAATAAAATGAATATTCATAAACATTATTGGTATTCGCGATTCATTAAGAGACAAATCGTGAGATGATTTCACACTACTAGGTTTCTAATGACCCTGCTTAAATATCCGTTTCGAATATATTGTCATTCGTTTACCGTATGCACTCAATCACATCAGTGATAATTTGTCATTCATTCTTAGTAGCCTTATGTCTTGATTTTAAAAAGACTTTCTCTACGACTATGCTCCTAGAGAAAGTCTGAAATTTCATATAAAAGAGTAAAATGACTAATAGATGACACATTCGAACTTATTTATTTAATACTTTTTTAAATAAAAATCTCCTAAATTTAGTACATGGAGGGCTTAATACTAGGATATTATTTTCTACCAGCCAACCACGGAGTACAGAAAAATGGTGGCGGTTTTATGAGAAAAATCTTAAAAAAGATAGTTACATAAAATAAATAAATTACAAAAACTTATAATATATAAATATGAAATACAAACTAATAATATACATACTATCTGCTAGAAGAATAGTAAATAGGAAACACCTTTGTATTCTTCTTCTTCTTCTTCGTGTCGATTGACAAGACACAATATTAATTTATAATATTATATTAATTTTATTTATACCTTTGTATTACAATTCATAGACACCTATATATCATATGAAAACTGTTGTTGCTCAAAAACAAAAATAATTATCATGCAACAATCATCAAACCAGTCATTTACGAACATTGGAACGTCTAGCAAATTACTTTTACTAGACTAACCAATCACCTACAGACAGATATCTTTGATATTATTCTAACGAGCGTAAAGACTATTAAATTTTAACCGTATTAAAATCTGTTACACCTATAAAAGCTTATTCGTTTTATTGATATCGTTAAAACTTTTAACGTTTTTTCTGGAGTTTAAAAACGTTTTTGCAGATAAATGATCCTTTGTTGAACCTTGATAACTAAGTTTAAAATAATACTTAGTCCAAGCGTTTTTTAAAATTGAATCAATAACAAGGATAAGTTGATTTTCTTATACATATTTGTAAATAGTGCTTCCTATAATGAAGTTATTTGTTGAAAGTTTCCCACATTTTGTAATGTTAAAAGTCATGAACATGAAATCCTGTAATTCATATTATTATATATCGAAATTTTAACTTTTTAATGCATAAAAACAGTCGGTAATCAGCTGGCCAAATACGTCACAATATGTGCTTTAGTCGTGATGATGACACACAATCTCTGCACCGACCCAATTATGGTAATATTCGCCATTCATTATTCATGGAAAATTAATTTTCAACGGTTATTAATATAACGTTGAAAACACAATTCGTTAAATACTTTAAACGCATTAGAGTGTCAGTTGATTAACCGAAACTAAACGTTTTAGACAAACGGGTCAAGGAGGCAATTTAAATCTATAAATGTACTCGTAAAATATTAATAAATCTGTATAAAAACTCCTAGACATCAATAGGTATTAAAACGAACAAATAGTTCATTAAAACAGAAACACAAAACAAATCCCATTCTGCTTTCATAATACGCTTTCCGAGAACATTCCAATAAATAGTAGAGCTTGAAATTCTAATAACAGAAAATGTGTGAGCAACTGCGAGTAAATTAATATTATCAACAACATCAAACAAACGGTAAAACTTTGTTACTTGCGATTTATATAGCGTAGTTAATTTTCTCACTATAATATGTATTTACGTAATTAAAGCGACCCGAAACCCAATCTGTTGTATCCATAGGATGCGATAAGGGAGCGGCAATGAATAAACAAACTTATTACAACACGAACCCTTGACTCAACTTTAAATTTTAATATGTCTCGAACCGTGAGGTGGAGCCGAGGTTGTGTAATAAATTGAGCAGGTCACTAACTCCTTAATTTTCATCAGACACATAATTAAAGCAAGGAAATTACGTTTAACGTGCTTATCAAGTTGACTTAACTTGAATCTTATGTAACTATGGCAACGGGAACTATGCTCGTAATTACAAACTGAGTATAGAATCTTAATTTTCTCTCTAGAATAGTATAGAGAAAAGAAAATTCTCAACACTATGTATATGTATATTTTCATTAAAGGCCGGAAATAAAGTCATTAAATTAATATGCGATATTTGCGATGAAAATACTAACTGCTGCTGGTTCCAAGATTTCTCTTTACAGTGGACCCCCGGTAGTCCGACAAACATTTTGCAGGGCAGTGTCGAACTATCGAATTCGTCGGATTATAGAGTACTGCCTAAGACCCCCTATAGTCCGGTTTTTTTTACAAAAGAGTACCTTGTAATCCGACAAATTACAGATCCAATGATAAGATTCTTTATACATACATATTATATGTACATATATGTACTCTGAAATACTAATTATACTTCATTATGTATGTCAAATTTAGTAAATTAAACAACAATAGAGAGCTTACGTTTTATTATAAAATTAACGTCATGAATGCTATAGAACTTACAAAAAATATGTAAAAATATACCTATGCGTCGAGCACAATAGTGATGGTGCGTACAAGTTGTAACTTGTTCAATCATGCTTAGCGAATACGTATTGAATAATAAATAATAGACCATGTCGGATTACAGGGGGCGCCGGATTAAACAGGGGCCGGACTACCGGGGGTCCACTGTATTTACTTAATAAATATGCTTAAACTTTCTTGCACATTTCCTGTCTCTAATATTGTAATACATAGCGCATTATTAATTAACAATACATACATTATAATAAATATTTTAATATGTATACGTAACTTTGGAAACTGCAAATTCAAACTTTCTTCAAATATAACTAATGTGTTTGTCTGCAAACAAAAGATAATTTTAAAATAAATATTAAAACGTAACATTATTTAACATAATGAATTCGGTGATTCTATCATATTAATTAAGTATATTGGATAAATAATTATTACTATGTATAATTACTAACCATGCATATGTAATAGGTTGATACTTAGATGAAATTAACTTTAGACAATTCATTAAATTAACATAAGAATAAATATTTCAAAAAATATCTTAGCAGTGAAAGAAACGCTTCGCTAAATTTGGTTAAACTAAAAACTCCACCCAATTTAGTATGGAACAAAGGCTTGGGCTTAATGATGATAGCAGTTTTTTAAAGTCCTAAACATCAATTTGTCTAACTTTGTGTAAGTGTAAAAACTTGTACTATTAGGTGAGATCGTAACTTTTGCTAAAACAGTAAACTTAGTCGAGAAGACAGAGAATGCAAGATAAATCTGATAAAATTACGTAACAAAACAACTACATCTACTGCCTACATAGTTTCGTGGTTTAAAGAGCGCCAAATCCACCCTGGACACTAATTTTATTTTATTTTATATAATAAAGCTCACAAAGCAGGCTACAACTGTTTTAAACATAAAAAAAAAATACAAATATTTTGATCTAAATTGAAACCCTATAATATGTGAACATGACATGACAATATGTAATGATTTGATAATTGGCTAAATTCAAATTGGAAATACATATGTACACAAAATCAAATAGTGTTCGCATAAGACAAACATAGTAATTGTAAGGCAATCTCCTCTCGAGTCGTTTATTTAGAGCCAGGATAGTGTTCAGTCAATTCAAGAATGCGGTAACTCGAAGACATATTGATTCAATCTCGCTACGGAATTAGCATGTTAGTTAGTTCAGCTTTCGAATTAACCTAACGAACGGGTTAAATTTTCACGTATTAACTCTTGGAATTTGTTACCATTGTAACTGCTATTTGCAAATATTTGAAATTATGCTAATAGAAAATTCATACAAAAATAGTATATATGGCAATCAACATAATAAAACAGAAGTACTCGTTTAAAATTAAGACATAAGAATACTCGTACATTACAACACTTTCGATGAACCAACACTTGAAAGGTCAACAAATGCGCAATTAATAACTCTCCTTTTGTTTACGATTGCCTAATAACTAATGGGGAAGGTCGTTAATCCCACGCGTATTAGACGTTCAAGCTTTACGTAGGCAGATCCTCAAATAATAACGAATGATATGGAGCGGGCGAGTTAAGTGACTGCTACTCAGTCACGCAGACCGTCTTCAAACCCGTTTGATGTGAAGCCATCCCTTTAATATAACATAGACATCGGCATCAAATCCTACGCGTTTTCATTGTCACATGTCAAAAACACGATCCGGCCAGAGTGTAGTAATGAGATTCAGTGCGATACCGCTCGATCAATTTCGATTTGAATGTAACTTCAACTGCGTTCTGCGTATTGTGTTGAATGATATTCACACATTTACATTCATGTCTACCAACATTTTAATATTTGTTGAAATAACTACAAAGGTTTAGGATTGATCGATGTGTCGCTCTGATTTACGAAACACCATGTTCTATCCACGGTTTTGTACAGGCTGACTTTAGAATTGGTTTCTAAATGAAATAAATGTTTGAGCACATCTTTGCCTTTTGACATTCAGCGTTAGTATTTTTATAATCCCACAGAGAAAAACCGGGACAACACATTTGTTTACACAATAGAACAAGACACAAAAGAAAAACATCCTCATTATTAAAGGCACAAACGTAAAAAGCCCTTAATTCCACAAAGTTGATCTAGAACTAAACCATATGTTTTTCACAGGCAAAATTTGTGTATTTTGTTTGTGTTTTCCTACGGTAATAGTGTGGAAACAGACTAGTGGACGGCTCTAGAGACACATTAATGTTATATTCCGTGGAGAATACAGACTGCAAGCACTCGTAAGCCGCTTTACCTACTTGACAGACTGCAACGCTAACAGGTCATGTTAATGTTTAGAGCACACCGCTGGTAATCTAAATTTAACATTTCACTGTTAGTTTGTGACATAATTCGTATAATTAGAAGAAAATTATTTAATGTAGGTATATTCAGGATACGACTTGTCGTTACCAAGAAAATTCTTATGGGTATATACCAGTATTCATTGCAATACTTCTTTTGACTTTTTCTTTTAAGAAAATTTAGCGACAATTTTTTAAATAATAAAAAATATAGAAATACAATTATTAAGCCAAACATTACCAGGAACAAATCTAAATTGTTATCAATAAATCAACATTGGAAATTGTTTTACAAAATTGGTACACAAAGACCAAAGTTTACAATGCCGCAAAACTCTTGTTGAAAGTAATAAAGCAAATACCGAGATCTTAAGAGCGGAGAATGAACTTCGAATGTTAGACAAACAGACGTGGCTATTGTCCAATAACAGGGTGAAATTCCATCGCTTTCGCCGACCTCAGGGCAAGTTATGAAGCTTCAAGATAAATGCTGGTAAGAGTTCAACAGTAATACCGTTTACAACATACGATATGTCCTTACGATATTATCTTGAATTACGTATTTGTGTAGCTATTTATTTACATTGATATATTAACGCTTTGAGGACTCTTCGAAAAATACAAAAGAAAAAACTACACGGAAAAAATTTTGGCATTCCACTTTACCCCACCAGTGGGGCGCCTTGGTGGGGCAAAGTGGAATGATTCAAAAGAATTACAAAAAATAAATGGTGTTGTCGTGATCTCTTTCTATTGGTAGCTTTTCAGTAACGATAATAAAATTAAACTTACAATTGAGTATTCTTCTTAGCGTGAATTAAACTCTAATTATAAAAAGTTATAAATAATATTAAAATACAAACATATAAGATCACTAAATTGTGACTTAAGGGGTTGTTAATGTCACCTTAGAGTACTTTACTCTTTACCAAATTAACTCGAACACAATTTTAAGAGGTCCATTAAAGTAATAGTCAACAAAGCTTCAATTACGTAACTAAATACTTTAAACTATGAATTTAAAGTTTTCGTGATGAATATTATTATAACATTGTATTTTATTTATTCAGTTTCACAAAACATGAAAACCTTTTTAGTCTGGGTAATAAAATACTAGTAGCCTAGAGGTAATTTAGATAAAAATGTTTCGTGTCTTTTTGCATGAATAATTGGATGTTTTGTGTTTATTCCCTAATGCAAATTACTCCTAGACTAATTTACGAGTAATTTACGTTTTTATTTTATAGTAATCACTGCATTTTTAATTTTTTACATAGTAAAAAGCTACATTATCAGTACGAGTTTTATTATCTAGCATACACTTTGTTTCACACTGACTTTACTACGGAAATGCGGGTAACAATGTGGCATCATGCGATACTCAATAAGCAAAAAATAAATAAGTAAGCAAAAGCGATCTTTATTTATCTTATTTTATTTATTAATAAAATAGTTCTCTATAAAATATTTGGTTGGCAACCCATATAGATTATGCAATCAATGTAAGTTCCTCACTGTACTATTATCATCAGTGAGATACCTTTACCATGCAGTCATGATTTTAGTATCCGACACATAAATATTAAGTCGAACACGTCACACGAAAATCGGCCTATTTCCTAAAACAAATATGAATGCGAATTGTATACAAACATCCACCTACTATTTACACGGTCGTAAATTGTAAATGGAAGCGAACCGCATGAATGCAGTCTTATCGAGCTATAGTAATTGTGGCTCCTTGTTTTATATATATTGCATGGCTCGAGGAATACCGTTAAGACCTGGCCTAGATAAGGCTAATCACAACCTCGAGTATGTTAGTCGATGAATATTTAATTAACAACCAACTCCGACACTTTCATAAATATTTTACAGTTGTATTTTACGAGTTTTCAAGACATATTTATAAGTGAACACGGTTAGACAAATAACTTCTCGGTTAAATATCGTATATCTACTCACGGTTGGATATGTATCTACATTAACCCTGAAAACATAACAAAATTCTCTTTTGTAACAAACATGTAAAAAGTTCAACAAAAATATGACGAACAGTGGAAAAGAGAAGGTACTATGCCTAAAACGTGTACCTATATGTAGCTACATTATTCATGAACATTCTTTATTATCTTTTTAAGCAAATACGCAAAAATGTTATCCAATTATTCCAATTACAGGCAAAAATTTTAATCCATTCATCAAACAAGCTTCGCGAAATGTAAATCCAATGTTTACTCTCAAATTATTTTTGTTAGTCCATTGTTAGCGTTAACAACACAAAAATATTGTTGTTTTTAAGTCATGTATTTTACAATGTTCAGAATAAACCATAATATTAAATTTATTTAAATTATTCTGGAATAAAACTGGCAACATTTGATAATTTATCTAACTTTCAAGATTCACTGTGTGCTACCACAGGTATTTCCAGTAGGTAAAACTAGATCGCAAATCTAATCTCAATAATTAAATTTAAAGTTCCAAACCAGACGTACGTTAGTCTTGACTTTTACAGAAGTCTTTTGAGAATTCTTTTACAATTTCTTCTGTAAAAGTGATTGAACTCTATTTGTAATGAATCAAACAAATCAATATGAACGATATTTCGTTTTGAGGCCAAACAATGGCTATTATAAATTTTGATATCGAGTTGATACAACCTCGGGTAAACTAAACTTGGCACGCATCAAACATGGCATGACATTTGGAGCATCACAATCTGGGTCAGTTGCTTAGTAAGGCAGGCATCATGCTCGCTCTATGAATGCAACAGTAACACTTGAGATTGTTCAATTAAACTCCGCTATAGTTACCTAACGAGCTGGATAACGTATAATAGAAATGTTAAATTGACTAAAATACAATTATCTGTGTTGGCATTGACATTATAACACGAACTAAATGTTACAGGTGGGGTAAAGATTCCTTTTCAATCCTTTTCTTTACTCATCCCGAAAAACTCAAGTAGTTCTTCGTATCTTCTTCCGATGACATCATTTTGGTCAATTGTTACCTTTCCGATATCCGGTTATACTTATTCAATCGGTAGATAACTTATGACTTATGAGTCAAGTTATTACTTTTACTTACCGATTTTCATTCAGTACAAACTAAACAATACATACAATGCTATCGTAAAACTTATCACGATAACTTTGTTTACTTAGCCTACTACAAATTTTACAACTGCTCTACGATTACTTAACAGAACCGTTATCGGTAAAAATGGAAGCGTACGTAAACGCAACAAAATTAACCTCAGATTAGAAACCAAGGTTGTTAACGACAAAAATATCGAACTATTCGATTGGTTAACTTTTTTATCTAGTCAGACAATGCGTGCTTTGTGCAGTTATACTCAATTGTGCGGCAAAACAGCCTGCAGCATACAACCTTGAGGCGTACGTTAGTAATGAGTGAAAGGCGCCTACTCGAATACCTCGATCGTGACTCACAGATGACTTTTAATATCCCAATATGTCGTGTCATATGTTAATAATATTCAATGAATGACGCCAAACTTTTAGGAGTCACTTTGAAAATAAAACCTGATTTGTCAAGATCTAAAACTTATTTTTAGAAGTACCATTGAAAACTCGTACAAAAAAGAGAAATCACATAATTATAATGTATTCGATCCATAAAGACTATATTCCAAGTTCAAACCCATTTATAACCTTAAAAAGACCTATAATATTTAACTAACGAACCATTTCAAATGATCTAAAATGCAGATTCTCTAGAATATTCTGTACAACGATATGAGTATTGGATGCCAAGTTAATGGTTATCTCGTTCCAGCTTGCTACGGATTTGCCGCTCGATTTGCCGAGCAGTTTTCGTAATTCATTGTCGCCGCCAAATACCTTATACTACCAACTAACCTTTGTAAGACAAAACAAAATTTGTAAAGAAAATCTTACGAAATATTATAATCAAAGTATTAGTCGTATAAACATATCCTTACGCAGTATAAAACAAAGTCACTCCCGTTGTTTATATGCTTAGCTCTTTTTTTGCAATATTCGAAACAGTTTTAGTATATTTATAATACAAATTAATTATGGTACCATTCAAGAAATTATTAGAATAAAATTACCAACAAACAATCCCCCGCATTCCCAGCGGCAATGTGTAGGAGCCATTAGTTCAAATATATTTCGTGCGTAAACTGAACTTAGAGAAATGAAGTAGACCATGACTTAAATTGATTCTACCGTATGATTCGATTAAGTTTTTAAGTTATTTGAAACAGAAAGAAATTGTTTGTTTTTGGTGGACGCCTACAGAGATTCCACGAAAAATTATATATTTTGGTAGGAAAATTGGTAATACTTGTACGTAGAGACACTTGACTTCTTTTTACATGTTTTAATGGATATATTCTTTTAAAAATCATTTTTCTTAAACATTATACATAATAATTTAAAGCGTATGCAAGAAATAAAAATCAATTTTGAAATATCCAATGATAAATCAACGAACCGAGAATCAAACCTAATAACCGTAGCACAATTGTCCAAAGTTAAGTGATAAAACATCTGATAACAAAATAATTTCAACGAATCTTGAGTTACACGAAGTAATGTTGTTAGGATTTGGGGCGAGAACGAAACTTTCTGTTGAGACGGAACGGATATTTGATATTAGCTGCGGCGCGAATTGAGAGGAATCTAAAATCTTTAACAAATCTGGTACATTTGCAGATAATTAAATTTTCAGTTTATTTTCAATATCTTTTAATTTCCAAACGATCTGCTCGAAATACTCTTTAAGTTCTCGCATTATTCAGACAAACTTGTTAAGTTAACCCATCATAAAGTTTGCCTGAGCTTAACCGCAAATCGCCGTTATGGACTGTGACCGCTTTAGCAAGATCAATTTGATCGACCGAATTATTTATTAATCTAATTGAATTGCAACTACTCCAGTCCCCTTGTAACTACAGTCATTGCATCCTGATCAAACGGCGAAGTAAATAACGACTATAAACGTATTTATACGCGATTAAGATATTCTCTAATAAACTATCACAACTATCAGTATAACTCGCTAATATAACTAATATAAACGTACCAACATTATTCCGTCACATATGCAATTCAAACCCTATCCAGAATCTTGCTTACGTAACCAAGTTATGCACTCAGATATAAACTTAGTCTAACAATTAACCTCACACATCACAAAGGCTGTTATATACCTGGTCTGATAACCTGTAAGTCAATCTCCGGAGCATGGCCGAGTCGGGTCCTTGAAGTACGGCTGAGGACCTGATACAATTGAGTGGCACCGCACGACCGGCTGTCACTGACCTACTCCTATTTTGCATGTTAATTTAGCGCAGCTCTACACTAATTCCTAGGCCGTAACAGAGAACAATTCGATTAAAGCGTGCTTTTATTTCTTTTGCTTTTGAGTACGTGAACTCTTCACTTTTAAATAAACAAATCTTTAAATATTATAAATTAATCCCAATACAGAGAATCCTTTGGTAACGCCAGAGATGAAAGTGACGAAACCAAATTGTAAAATTTTTTTTTGTTCGATATTGTATTAGATGTGTGTAAGAGAAAATATTGGAAAATCCACTAGAACGAACCCGTGCGAAGCCGGAGCGGGCCGCTACAACATTGAAATACAAATTCTATCTTTTAAAAAAACCTTAAAATAAACAAAACAAACCGAACAACTAAACGAATTACTCAATCAAATTAGCCGCGGGTACCGAATCGAAAAGCAGCATACAAACCTACTGAGTAAACTTTCAATAGCAAACTTCTTACCCAAAGGGGTACAGTTAAAGGCATTGATCCATGACATCGGACATGGGAACTGCAAACTGTCTTCAATGGAGATCCATTACGTCTAGTATCTAGTTCCTAACAATTCTAACAGTACCACGGCAATGGTAAATAAAATTGGATTTCCGAGAGAATATTAACTTCACAAACAACGCTTGACGTACCGCTATCATAGCAATAAAGTTAAACTTACCAATAACATATTACTGTAATAATCATGTTTTTCTAAATATAGTTTGGAATAGTAACTAATAAATATTACTTATTGATAGTAATAGAAACTAATACATATGGTAAGTTTATGATGGATAATTATTACGTGTGGAACCGTTGTATTGTAAGAAAAATCGCATGAAATTAACGAGATTAACACAGGTAAAACCGCGAGGTATAGCGAGTTGTATTTAATACTATCTGTGTACCTTCAATTGAATCCGTTTAGCCGTGTTTTGCGTGAAAGAGTATCAAACATCCAAACTCACAAACATACAAACTTTCGCATTTATAATATTAGTAGGACGCGCTACGACAGAATATTAAATTTTAAATAAGTATCAAACATTTTAATTATTTCTTGAATAATATAAAAAAACGTGTTAGGTTTTTGTCTCAAAATTTTCATTAAGTACGGTAAAGCTGAAATGCAGACTTTAAATATTTTCAGGTAAGATGTTAGTGCCGTAATTAAGAAATTTTATTCCGCTAAGTTTTAGCAATAAGAAAACTCTTAGTTACTTTTTGTTAAGTAAAGTTTCAATACCTAACACAGTTTTAAGATATTAATTCAATGCTGTTTTACTCATTGCGGAATGTGGAGAAAGTGACAGTATTGCTTAATTTGCAAATATTTTTTTTTAATTGTATTGTATTTTTTCTACTTTATATATACTCTTTTCGAGATCTTAATCTAATAGAAAGATTATCTAAATAATCTGAATTGTTTTCATTAGTTCTTTCTTAAAAAGTAATAAATCGCTTCGCATAAAAAAAAAGATGTTAAAGTACGTGAAAATTCTAATCACAATATCAGTGCAAGTAAATATTCAATGCACATCATAAATCAGTTAACTGTTTCAACGGCCCAAAATTGTCATCAACATAAATCATGTTGTTTAACTGGATGAGAATTTCAGCTATTGGATTTAATTGAACAGCCAAATAGGAATACGCGTCAACAATTCGAACTAAACTGTTAAGCGCCAAATCCGCTTTTGGGTGCATACCGTTCGCTTGCATTTCATTCGTACGCTTAGTAATTAAACTATAAATTGGCAATTTTATAGTGAATGTTGAAAAAGAGAGACAGTTTAATTAAGAAAAGCGTATTTGATAGCGGAATTACTTCACATTTATAGTAGTAGCAGTCGTAAACCAAAGTAATAGAACTAAAAAACTTATGCATAATGCATTAGTTATTATAATCATTATCTACATTACAATATTACCACTATCACTTACAAAAAAGACAAATTTAAAAAAGGCAAATCAACAGCATAAACCAAAACATAAATCTATTACTTGATTATTTCAATGCATATATGAAGTGGGTCATACATGTTGCAACGCGTTGCGGTGTCGACGAAGCGCATCCGCGGTCTTCGCGATCACCCGTCAATTTCGCACGCTCTATTTATGGCTATTTACTTTTTATCATACACACACTGTAGTTCCAGTGGTATAATTAAAATAATCTAATTAATATCATGTGAGATAAATTTTCAAAGGCGCTTTCATTAAAATGTCTTAATAAATTGCAGTAATATATGAACCAGACACCTTATGTAGGTAGTAGTTTCAGAAATAGTCTATGTAAACATTCAAACATAATGAGCATTCAAATCTTAGGTACAAAAGAATGTCTGTCCGTACTTTCTGATGCGGTAGATACATGTAATAAACCTAGTTAGAGGTCTGTTGTTGTAAGATGATAGTGTTTGTTATTGCTATTAAGTCTTGACAGCCAAAAGTGTCACGAGATCGGTTTTCCAACAACGAAATTAACTTTCAATTCTCTTTCTGGGTATATCACAAAGAGGTGACTGACAGGTTGTAAGACTCACAAACGTCCTTCATTCCGAAACTGACCAGAATTCGTTTGAACATCGACTTGGGGATTTTGGACTTTCTACGTTTATCCCATTATATGAGACCATCCAAGTTTTACTCTTCCATTCCTCTCAAAATTTACTCCTATTCATTGTCGCAGTAATCTATTCATTGTCTTTCTTTTTCAGCAATATGACTTTCATTCTTCCCCTTCATTTAAATTTCTTAATTCGAAAAGTATGTTATAGATAACATATTATTTTCTGCGGTATCGTTGTCTCATTAAACCGAAAATAGAACTATTTAATTAAAACTTTCCACAATGACTTTACATATTTAACTATGTCATATAAGAGTTGTCAGACAACAAAGAACGCTGGCAATTAATAAGACACCTTTGCAAATTCGCTCGATCCATACATTAACATCTTTAACAGCTAAGCTAAGTATAAAGTTGTGTGTGACTTTAGAGAACTTTAGGGACGCATCAGTTAATGTTAGTACTTTGAAATATAATTCAAACGAATTAGTATAGAGTTGTTTGTTTGTTAGAAACTTATGATTAATGCTTTAAATCTAGAAAAGCTGTTTGCAAAATGTAAATCATAAACTTTTGTTGAAGGGGTAATAAATTACGTAAATATAGTTTATTTTTCTATAATAGATGCTATGAGAAATAAATAAAATTTATGTAGTTATTCAATACCAACAGCAATTGCGTATGTCAGAGGAAAATAGGTTTATGGAAAGTAGAGAACTCATTATTAACTTCGAAAACATCAAAAGTCCCGTTAATCAAATAGAATATTTATTATCTTCAATAATGCGAACAAAAAATGCAGAAAAGTTATCATGGAATGGACAAAGGATGCGGTTGCAACACCGTTGAAAGCAATTTAACGTGAAATTGTTTTCGGTTACGTGATAAAACAATCATCACAATTCTTCGGCAAACAAATCGACCAATTCTAAGTGAAATGAAGGGCTTACTTTCACATTTAACCCTTAAAATAGGGAAAGTTATTTGCACATAATAACGTTGTTGATAGTTCCAAACGCACACATTATTCTTCGTAGATTATGTGTTTGGTAATTTACAAAGCTAACAAATATTTCTCTTACACAGAGTTATAAACCTAACCTACATACGTCTACGTAAAACTTTTCCTTTTGTTACCAACTTTTGTATTACGTAATATGTTTGTATGTGCCTAGTTCTCATAGTTCATCGGTCGAAACTGAGTAAACGTAATCTAATTTACAGTTAATTTGGTTATCCCCGTATCCAATAACCGGAACTAACATTTTGTTTTTGTTTTGTTTACAGGGTGGGAGCTGAAAGGATTGCACTGTTACAAATTCTTCAACATCAGGCATTCATGGGAAAAAGCTGCAGAATTATGTCGAAGGTAAGTTAAATGATAATATGAAAAATATAATTTTGGCGAAAAATTTTAAGAGCATTTTTACAAAACTATTATTTTCTTTTAGGTACGGCAGCGAACTAATGGTCGTAGATACCTACACAGAAAACAATATGACCGCCAGTATGGTACCAACTAGTCCGAGCAATAACCATTACTGGCTTGGTTTAGCCACTGTTGATGATCTTAGAACGAATACTCTCGAATCTGCTGCCGGTGCCTTGGTTTCACAATACGCAGGTTTTTGGGATCTCCGACAACCGAATCCTAAAGATGGAGAATGCGTTGATGTCCATGTTTCATCTGACAGCCAATCTTGGGAACTCACCACCTGCGAAACACTTCTTCCATTCATGTGCAAGGCCAATGCATGCCCAGCCGGTAAGTTTATACAATGGTTACTTCTTTCTCTTCAGTGATTTTTATAAAACGGAAACATAAATTCAATGCGAAGGTTAATTATTTTGAACAATACCGTAACCGATTCTTTTCTTTTAGGAACCTTCCATTGTTCAAACGGCAAGTGCATCAATGCAGCCTTCAAATGTGACAAGCAAGACGATTGTGGAGATTCTTCAGATGAAATGGATTGTTCTTCCGAATGTCATTTCTATATGGCTAGCAGTGGAGATGTTGTTGAAAGTCCGAACTATCCGCACAAATATCCTGCCTTCAGCGAATGCAAATGGACACTTGAAGGACCACAAGGTCAAAATATCGTCTTACAGTTCCAAGATTTTGAAACTGAAAAGTCTTTCGATACTGTTCAGATCTTAGTCGGTGGTCGTACCGAAGATAAATCTGTTAACCTCGCTACTCTATCAGGAAAACAAGATTTATCTAACAAACTCTACGTATCTGCATCTAACTTCATGATTATTAAATTTAGCACTGACGGTTCTGTCGAACGTAAAGGTTTCCGTGCTGCTTGGAAAACAGAGTCATCTAACTGCGGTGGTATTTTAAGAGCGACCCCACAAGGACAAGTCTTAACTTCACCTGGTTACCCCAACGGTTATCCCGGAGGTTTAGAATGTATGTACATTATTGAAGCTCAACCAGGTAGAATATTGTCTTTGGAAATTGAAGATTTAGAATTGGGAATGAACAGAGACTACATTGTTATAAAAGACGGAAACACACCTTCCAGTCCTGTACTAGCTAGGTTGACTGGACCTGGAGAAGAAAATGAGAAAGTCGTAATTTCAACAACGAACCATTTGTACATGTACTTCCGAACAAGCCTTGGCGACTCTAAAAAAGGTTTCAATATGAGATACTCTCAAGGATGTAGAGCAACTATCATAGCTTCAAACGGTACATTCACATCACCTGCTTACGGCCTATCGAACTACCCTAACAACCAGGAATGTTTGTATAGAATTAAAAATCCAAACGGTGGCCCTCTTTCACTCAAATTCGACGAATTCAGTATTCATCCATCAGACGTTGTTCAAGTATTTGATGGATCTAGCACCAATGGCCTTCGACTTCACTCTGAAAATGGATTTACTGTAAAGCCCAGAATCACATTAACAGCTTCCAGCGGTGAAATGTTAATAAGATTCGTTTCTGATGCACTGCATAATGGAGAAGGTTGGAAGGCAACGTTCTCAGCAGGTAATTTATCGTTTTTTACTTTTTAGTCATTTAATCAATTAAATATAGATAAAGATTTATTAAACTACTATTTAATATTTCAGATTGCCCACCATTGAAATCCGGCATAGGTGCTTTAGCTTCTAACAGAGATACTGCCTTTGGAACAGTGATAACTTTCTCTTGTCCCATCGGTCAAGAATTCGCAACAGGAAAGCCCCGTATAACAACGACTTGTCTTGATGGAGGAAAATGGTCCACCACTTACATTCCCAGCTGCCAAGGTAAATTCAGTATTTTGTCAATAGACATAATAATACAATTGGTTTACGTCAATTAGATCAACGAAAACCGATGCAACAATCTGTATGTGTACTTATTAAACGTGTAAATTATTTTTCAGAGGTTTACTGTGGTCCCGTACCGCAAATCGACAACGGATTCTCAATTGGTTCTACTAATGTTACATACCGTGGTGTCGCTACCTACCAATGTTACGCGGGATTCGCTTTCCCTACTGGACAACCCATTGAAAGAATATCTTGTTTGTCCGACGGTCGATGGGAAAGGACACCAACTTGTTTAGGTAAAAATAATTATATTCTACGGCAAATTATGTATATTGCTTTAGTGAAATAATATATACTAAAAATTACCTTACGTATTTCAGCTTCTCAATGTGTGGCTCTAGCTGATGTTCCACACGCAAATGTCAGTATTCTCAATGGAGGAGGCAGAAGCTACGGTACCATCGTGCGTTACGAATGTGAGCCTGGATATGTCAGATCTGGACAACCAGTCCTCTTGTGTATGAGCAACGGCACTTGGTCTGGCGATGTTCCATCATGTACAAAGGCGATTTGCCCCAAGTTCCCTGAAATCAAGAACGGTTTTATTGTAGACCAAACACGAATTTATATGTATGGAGACGAAGCCCGTGTGCAGTGTTTCAAAGGTAAGAAAACGTTATTAAAAATATTTTTTTTAGTATATTTATTTGGCTACAGAGTATGAGTTCAATATGAGTGTAACAACTAACTAAATATGCGTTTCACAGGTTACAAACTAAATGGTCCTAGTGTGCTTAGATGTGGACCTGATCAGGACTTCGATGCTGCACCAACTTGTGAAGATATTAACGAATGTATAAGCAGTCAATGTGATGGAGCATCAACAGAATGTAAAAATACTCATGGTGGTTTCTACTGTCCCTGCAAAGCTGGCTTCACTCCTAACTTAGACTGTAGACCTGTCGGTGATTTGGGTTTGATCAATGGAGCTATACCAGACGAATCTATTACAACATCTACGCCAGAAAATGGATACTACAAAGGAGTAAGTCATAGAAATATTAATATAATAAATCAAATAAGTATCACACTTGAATTAAGTAAGTATACTAAATAAATTATTATAATTGCAGATGGTAAGATTAAACAACGGAGGAGGTTGGTGCGGCAACAATTTGGAAGCTGGAGCCAACTGGATTTTGGTAGACTTAAGATCACCTACAATCATTAGAGGATTTAGAACAATGAGTGTTATGCGCGCTGATGGCAATATTGCATTTACTTCGGCTATAAGAATTCAGTACACAAACGATTTAACCGATGCCTTCAAAGACTATACTAACCCTGATGGCACCGCTGTCGAATTTAGGATTCTAGAACCTACTCTGTCTGTCCTCAACTTACCGATGCCAATTGAAGCACAGTACGTTAAATTCAAAATTCAAGATTATGTTGGAGCGCCTTGTCTCAAACTAGAGATTATGGGATGTGCAAGATTAGACTGTGCTGACATTAACGAATGTAGCGAAAACAATGGCGGTTGTGACCAGAAATGTATCAATACGTAAGTATATCAATTTGTTAATTACATAAAGAGAATAGAAGCTGTAGAGTACTTCATTAATAACAAATTTATTTCATTTTCAGACCTGGAAACTTTTCATGTGCTTGTAATATTGGATACGAACTTTACTCTTCTAACGGAACGGCTGGATTCTCAATTGAAACTTCTGAAACTGGCGACCGAGACGGTGACACTTACCAAAAGAACAAATCTTGTGTACCAGTAATGTGTCCACCTTTAGCCTCGCCAGAAAATGGCAAAATTCTTTCAACCAAAAATCAATATCACTTTGGAGATATTGTCCAATTCCAATGTGACTTTGGTTTCGTTATGTCTGGATTTTCTTCATTACTGTGCACATCTAGTGGAACTTGGAATGGAACTGCACCAGAATGCCAATGTAAGTAATTAATACACGTACACATTTACTGTAGTATTAAAGGATAAGATGCACTTTGGTTATATTTGTACAAATAATTAATCACAATGTAAACACTTTTTTTATAGATGCTCGCTGTGTCACTTTATCTGATGATAAAAATGACGGATTAAGAGTTATAAGAGAAGATCCCGAGAGTGTTCTCGTCCCATACAGAGACAATGTTACAATTACTTGTAACTCACCAGGAAGGCAACTAAGAAACACACTCACTGCATCATTTAGACAGTGTGTTTACGATCCCAAACCAGTAAGTTTCACATATATTTGTACAATTTATAATAATTCAAATCTATTTTGGCGTTTACTTATAATCTTATATTTTTAGGGTCTACCCGAATATTGGCTATCTGGCGCCCAACCTCAATGCCCAAGAAAAGACTGTGGTGTTCCAATGCCAACTCCAGGAGCCGAGTACGGTCAGTACTTGGACACAAGATATCAAAGTTCATTCTTCTTTGGTTGTCAAAATACCTTCAGACTTGCTGGTGAAACTACGAAACATGACAATGTAGTCAGATGTCAAGCTAACGGAATTTGGGACTTTGGAGACTTAAGATGTGAAGGCCCAGTATGTGAGGATCCCGGCAGACCTGCAGATGGTTACCAAATAGCTAGAAGCTATGAACAGGGATCTGAGGTGTTATTCGGTTGCTCCAGACCAGGTTACATTTTAATAAACCCCAGACCAATTACTTGTATGCGTGAACCAGAATGCAAAGTTATCAAACCTCTTGGACTGGCCTCTGGAAGAATACCAGATTCCGCCATCAATGCCACATCAGAAAGACCCAACTATGAAGCAAAGAATATAAGATTGAACTCCGTCACTGGTTGGTGTGGCAAACAAGAAGCTTTCACCTATGTCAGTGTTGATTTGGGAAAAGTTTACAGAGTAAAAGCTATACTTGTGAAGGGTGTTGTAACATCAGATATTGTTGGCCGTCCTACCGAAATAAGATTCTTCTACAAACAAGCAGAAAACGAAAACTACGTTGTTTACTTCCCTAACTTCAACCTCACAATGAGAGATCCTGGAAACTACGGTGAACTCGCCATGATCACACTTCCTAAATATGTGCAAGCCAGATTTGTTATTCTAGGCATAGTCAGTTTTATGGACAACGCTTGTCTTAAATTTGAATTGATGGGTTGTGATGAACCGGCTGCAGAGCCCCTATTGGGTTACGATTACGGATATTCTCCATGTGTAGACAATGAACCACCAGTATTCCAAAACTGTCCTCAACAACCAATTGTCGTACAAACTGATGTGAACGGTGGGCTTCTACCCGTAAACTTTACTGAACCAACAGCGATTGACAACTCTGGCGCTATAGCTAGATTAGAAGTCACTCCTCAACACTTCAGAACACCAATACAAGTATTCCACAACATGGTAGTCCGATACGTCGCATTCGATTTTGATGGAAATGTTGCTATATGCGAAGTTAACATCACAGTACCTGATTACACACCGCCAAAATTAAGCTGCCCTCAAAGTTATGTTATTGAGTTAGTAGACAAACAAGATAGTTATGCTGTGAACTTCAATGACACACGCCGAAGAATCAACGCCACGGATGCCTCGGGAGAAGTGTTCTTGAAATTCATTCCTGAAAGAGCTGTCATCCCAATTAGAGGATATGAAAATGTAACAGTCATTGCCTCAGACAAATATGGAAACAAAGCTCAATGTAACTTCCAGGTATAAATTGTTATTTTTTCAACATAAAAATTGGTTAATAATTTAATTAAACAAGTGTGATAACAATAAAATAACAATTACAGGTTTCTGTACAAGCTACACCATGCGTTGACTGGGAATTGATGCCACCTGCTAACGGTGCCATTAACTGTCTCCCTGGAGACAGAGGCATACAATGTATTGCAACATGTAGTCCAGGATTCAGGTTTACTGACGGAGAACCTGTCAAAACATTCATTTGTGAGACTAAACGACAATGGGTACCAACAGCAGTCGTGCCTGATTGTGTTTCAGAAAGTAAGCATCACTTGATTATTTATAAAAACCTAAAATCTTGAATAATTATTATAATAAAACTATTTACAAAATAATATATAACATGAAAGATTAAATATTATTCGTATTTCCTTTCATTTCAGATACTCAACAAGCTGCTTACCATGTGGTCGCTAGCGTTCAATATAGAGCACTTGGAGCTGTGTCCAATGCTTGCTTACCCCAATACAAAGATTTGCTCGCTCAATATGACAACGTTCTAAACGAAAGGCTATCTCAACGTTGTTCTGCTGTTAACGTTAACATCAATGTTACATTCGTGAAGGCAATGCCAAGTCTTCTGGACGAAAATGTAGTAAAGATGGACTTTGTCTTGGCAATCACACCAGCGATCAGACAAACACAATTGTACGACCTTTGTGGTTCAACATTAAATTTAATATTCGATTTATCTGTACCATACGCTAGTGCTCTCATTGAACCCGTTCTCAACGTTTCGTCTATCGGCAATCAATGTCCACCATTAAGAGCAATCAGAAGCTCAATTTCTAGAGGATTTACTTGTACAGTTGGCGAAGTTCTGAATATGGATACTAATGATGTACCAAGATGCTGTAAGTTGGTTTCTATTAATCTGATACTATAATCATTATCTTCTTTATGTATTAGTTATTTAATCTGTATACGTTTTCTTTTCTAGTGCACTGTCCTGCCGGTACATATGCAGGAGAAAAACAAAAATCCTGTACAATGTGTCCCCGAGGTTACTTCCAAAACCAAGCGAGACAAGGCTCATGTCTTAAGTGTCCTTCGGGAACATTTACAAGGGAAGAAGGTTCAAAGGATGTAACAGACTGTGTACCAGTTTGTGGATACGGAACGTACTCGCCAACCGGTTTAGTACCGTGTCTTGAATGTCCTAGAAACAGTTACACAGGCGAGCCACCAGTTGGAGGTTTCAAAGACTGTCAAGCTTGTCCAGTTAACACATTCACCTACCAACCTGCTGCTCCAGGAAGAGATCGATGTAGAGCTAAGTGCGCCCCGGGTACTTACTCACCAACTGGTTTGGCTCCATGCTCTCAATGTCCAAGAAACTTCTACCAAAACCTAATCGGACAAACAAATTGTATGGAGTGCCCAACTAACATGAAAACTGTAGGAACAGGAGCTACTGGACTTGAAGAGTGTATACCAGTTGAATGTTCGAACAGCGCTTGTCAACATGGCGGACTTTGTGTACCCAAGGGTCACGGAGTGCAATGTTACTGTCCAGCAGGATTTTCGGGACGCAGATGTGAAGTTGACATTGATGAATGTGCTAGCCAACCTTGCTACAACGGAGGTACTTGTACAGATCTTCCTCAGGGATACAGGTGCTCGTGTCCAACAGGATATGGCGGTATAAACTGTCAAGAAGAGAGATCAGATTGTAGGAATGACACTTGCCCTGAAAGAGCTATGTGCAAAGACGAACCTGGATTCAATAACTACACATGTTTATGTAGATCTGGTTACACCGGCATTGATTGTGATGTTACGGTATGTTTTAATTTATGTTATCTAAATCAATATATTTTTTTTAAAATGGTTGATACATTTTTAAACTAACGAAATATTTTTTTCAGATCGATCCATGTACCGCTAATGGCAATCCATGCACAAACGGGGCATCCTGTATTGCTTTGCAACAAGGGCGATTCAAATGTGAATGTTTACCTGGCTGGGAAGGACAACTTTGTGAAATCAATACCGACGACTGCATTGAAAAACCTTGTCTTCTGGGTGCACCTTGTACCGACTTGGTCAATGATTTTAGCTGCGCTTGCCCCCCTGGTTTTACTGGAAAACGCTGTCACGAAAAGATAGATCTCTGCTCAAACGAACCATGCAAACACGGAGTCTGCGTAGACAAACTATTCGCTCACAAATGTATCTGTGACCCAGGCTGGACTGGACCATCTTGTGACATCAACATTAACGAATGTGTTATTTCACCGTGTGAGAACGGAGGTCAATGTATCGATAGCATCGATGACTTTACTTGTAATTGTGAGGCTGGATACACTGGCAAGAGATGTCAACACACCATCGACGACTGTGCATCAGATCCTTGTCAAAATGGTGCTTCCTGCGTTGATCAACTCGAAGGCTTTATTTGCAAATGCCGTCCAGGATTTATCGGACTACAATGTGAAACAGCAATTGATGAATGTTTGACTGAGCCTTGCAATCCCATTGGTACTGACAAATGCGTCGATCTTGACAACAAATACCAGTGTGTATGTCGCGAAGGATTTACTGGAGAAATGTGTGAAACCAATATCGATGACTGTGCATCAAACCCGTGCTTTAATGGTGGATCTTGTAAAGATGAAGTTGGTGGTTACAAATGTGTTTGCCAACCAGGATGGAACGGAATGCGTTGTGAAAGAGATATTGGCAACTGTATGAACCGACCCTGTCAGAACAATGCTAAGTGTATAGACCTGTTCCAAGACTACTTCTGTGTGTAAGTACTAACATTTTGATAAAAAAATAAAATAATAAATAATTGTAATTCTAGTTGATAATTCTATTTTGTATCGTTTATAGATGCCCAAGTGGAACTGACGGCAAACAATGTGAAACGGCACCTGAGAGATGCATAGGAAGCCCATGTATGCACGGTGGTAAATGCCAGGACTATGGTTCAGGATTAAACTGTACGTGCTCTCCAGACTACACAGGAATCGGATGTCAATACGAATTCGATGCTTGTGAAGCTGGTCTATGTCAAAACGGAGCCACGTGTGTTGATGACGGCGAAGATTACTCATGTATTTGCGCCCCTGGATTCAAAGGAAAGAACTGTGATGAGGATATTATCGACTGCAAAGAGAACTCCTGTCCACCTTCAGCAACTTGCATTGACTTACCAGGCAGATTCTATTGTCAATGTCCATTTAATCTTACTGGAGATGACTGCCGAAAGAGTAAGACACCATTTTAATATTACAATACACATTTAATTTTATTTATATGTTCAGTCTAATAATAAAATACTTCTCTTCTAGCTATAAGTGTGGATTATGACCTGTACTTCAGTGACCCAATGCGGTCAAGTGCTGCTCAAGTTGTGCCTTTCGATACTGGATCAGCTGACAGTATGACAATCGCTATGTGGGTACAGTACAACCAACAAGACGAAGGTGGTGTATTCTTCACAGCATACAGCGTCAGGTAAGATTAAGTCAATAACAAAAACTATGATGGATTTTTATACTTTTGTATCGACAATATGTTATATTTACTTTATGTTTTGCAGTAATTCCCACATCGCTCTAAACCGAAGACAAATTATACAAGCCCATTCAAACGGCGTTCAAGTTTCACTGTTCCCTGAACTGCAAGACGTGTACATGAGTTTTGGCGAATTTGCTACAATTAACGACGGACAATGGCACCACGTAGCTTTGGTATGGGATGGCAGTAACGGCGGTCAATTAACTCTCATCACTGAAGGATTAATTGCAAGCAAGATTGATGGTTATGGAAGCGGAAAAGCACTTCCACAATTGTACGTAACATATTAATGTTTTTCTAACCATTATAAGCTGTAAAAATATTTTGCAATATGCATACTAACATATTTTTATCTTTTCAGTGTTTGGGTAACATTGGGTAAACCACAATCAGACAACCCTAAAGGTTACACAGAATCAGGATTCCAAGGACATCTAACGAAGGTGCAGATATGGAACCGTGCTCTTGATGTTACAAATGAAATTCAGAAACAGGTTCGAGACTGTAGAACTGAGCCTGTACTGTACACTGGATTGACCCTTACCTGGGCAGGTTACGAAGACATTGTTGGTGGAGTAGAAAGGATAGTACCGTCTCACTGTGGACAACGGCTTTGTCCAAACGGCTACGGAGGACCTAAATGTCAACAATTACAAGTCGACAAAGAACCGCCAAGAGTAGACAGATGCCCTGGTGATCTCTGGGTCATTGCCAAGAATGGTTCATCTATCGTTAGCTGGGATGCACCTGTATTTAGTGACAATGTAGGAGTTGCAAGAGTTATCGAAAAATCTGGACACAGACCTGGTCAAAACTTGGCTTGGGGAGCATACGACATTGCTTACATTGCATACGACGCTGCCGGTAACGCAGCTACTTGCACTTTCAAGGTTACTGTGCTATGTAAGTAATCTATTCAAATAGAATATAAGTAGATTACAGTGTTTGATGTAGATCATATAAAATAACCATTTTTTTTTTATTTTTAGCTGAATTCTGTCCACCTTTGGCTGACCCTCTTGGAGGTTACCAATCATGTCGCGATTGGGGTGCTGGAGGTCAGTTCAAGGTTTGTGAAATCGCCTGTCGCGACGGTCTTCGATTCTCACAACCTGTGCCACCATTCTACACTTGCGGTGCTGAAGGATTCTGGCGTCCAACAACTGACCCGACCTTACCTTTGATTTACCCGGCCTGTTCTCGTAAGTTTTTTTACTATTTTTCTTTATTTGCGAGTTCAATGAAACACAATCAAAGCATTAATTTTATTTTGTATTTTAATATTTCAGCGGCATCACCAGCGCAACGTGTATTCAAAATAGCAATGTTGTTCCCGAGCTCTGTTCTTTGTAACGATGCCGGCCAAGCGGTGCTACGGCAAAAAGTACGCAGTGCCATCAACCAACTTAACAGGGACTGGAACTTCTGCTCCTATGCTATTGACGGTAGGACGTCATTAATACATATCTATATTACAAATTGAATGATATATGAGCACCTACTAACTTTTAAACCATTTTAGGCACCCGGGAGTGTAAAGAACTCGACATAAACGTGAAATGCGACCACCGTGCCAATGTCAGACAGACGAGACAAGCAACTAACCCTCCCACAGCAACTGCTGAAGATACATACGTTCTGGACGCGATAATACCAGTTGAAGAGTAAGTTGAAGGAGCACAATAGTAGATTCTAAACTTTTAAACCGTATTAGTTAATAATATAGGATTTCCAGTCTGCTATCTAGTAGATCTGGTGTTGGTTTAAACTACTACACTTTTCAATATTAAATTATAATGTAGAGCACAAAAATGAAGCATGTAAAAACTATGTAAAGCAATTTAAAATTTCGCACGTCAGTACCAATGTAATCGTATCCATACAAAATCTTCTAGCACTTAGTTTTATAAACAAAGCATGTTCTTCACAAATGCATGTATTTTATCTGGCACTTAGGACAAGAAGCAGTAGGGAGGGAAGACAAGCGGGTGATACGTACAGCGTCGAGATCGCTTTCCCGGCTGTCAAGTAAGTTGTTTGCATGCTCCCGAGTAGCACTGTAGCACTTTGTTATGTAAAATCGTTTTATTTTAGCTTTGTGAGTTCTGAATTAATGATACTTTACAAAAGGTGAACAAGTGTATTTGTTACTGAAATAAATATGTTTTGAAACCTTTTAAAGATCAAAATGTTTTGCAGTTGCATATTCAACTTGTATGAATAACTAATGGTTGATTTCATTTATCAGCGACCCAGTAATACACAACGGAAACAACGAAAGGTCGTCTGTGCAAAAATTACTGGAAAAACTAATTCTCGAAGACGAACAATTCGATGTACGAAGCATTCTTCCGAACACCGTCCCGGATCCGGCCAGTTTAGAATTAGTATCTGATTACGCCTGCCCTATGGGACAAGTCGTTATGGCTCCTGATTGCGGTGAGTAAATCTAATTTATATCTCTTCAATTTATCAGATAAGGCAGTTTTATGACATAATTTCAAGTTAAAAATATATAAACTTGATTTTAAGATTATTTTTTGTATAAAGTTTTACTTATCTAAATGGCAATCTATTAATTTCAGTGTCTTGTGCTGTCGGTACATATCTTGATGCGGCCAGCGACACTTGCAAACCCTGCCCTGCTGGCTCATACCAATCGGAGGCTGGACAACTGCAGTGCACTGCTTGTCCATCTATTGCTGGACAACCGGGAGTAACACAGGCTCCTGGAGCTAGAAGTGCTGCTGATTGTAAAGGTATTTCTTCATCTATTCTGTATAAGTTTTGGATATTTATTGTTAAGGAAAAGACCTTAACTTCTGGTTATTCACAAAAGCGTAATATAATTAAGGACAGCTGTGAAGACAGTAACAAAGACAATAATGACAAGGACCATCACTAAAAACAAACCTCTACCTTTCAGAAAAATGTGCCGCCGGTAAATTCTACGACGCGGAGGCAGAGCTTTGTCGCCCTTGTGGTCACGGATCTTACCAGCCCCGCGAAGGAGCGTTCACTTGCGTCGCTTGCCCAAGAGGACAGACCACGCGAGCAACTGAGGCTGTTTCATCAGCTGAATGTAGAGACGATTGTCCGTCAGGTAAGGAAATATGAAGTTTTTTTAGATATACTTACGTAATTTTATTAATTCAAGTCAATTATGATACGAAAGTGGTTTACAGTTCAATAAAAACCAATAATTCAACATATAGATATCAATAATAAATCATCTCTTAAAATTTTAAGGTGAACAACTAAGCAGCGACGGTGGCTGCGAGCCGTGTCCACAGGGCACATGGCGTGCTAACGGTGCCGGCGCTGCTTGCGCTCCTTGCCCTCCAGGCACTACCACTCCACAATCTGGAGCTTCATCGGCAGACCAATGCTCTTTACCTGTATGCAGACCTGGTAAGTAACAAGAACCATAGCTCTTATACTATGGCATCGATAAAATCCCAGGCAAAAACCGTCCTTGGTAATATGTCCAATAAAAATCAGTTTGTTATATCATGTTCATTGCATTTTTCCAGGATCATACCTCAACGTAACATTGAACACTTGCATCCAATGTAAAAAGGGCAGCTACCAGTCGGAAGCACAGCAGACACTTTGCATTCCTTGCCCGATCAACACTAGTACCAGAAATTCAGGTGCTGTATCCGAATCAGAATGTACAAACCCATGTGAAATGAGTGGTCCGGAAACGCACTGTGACGTAAACGCTTACTGTCTGCTCATACCCGAAACTAGCGAATTCAAATGCCAGTGCAAACCAGGTTTCAATTCTTCTGGACAAGCCTGTATTGGTAAGTTCTTTGATCTTTCTTTTATGAAGGTCTTTTGATAAAGATTTTTGCCAGAATCTGTACTTAATATTAATGTATTATTCACAGATGTGTGCCTTAACTTCTGCGACAATGGAGGAGAATGTGTCAAGGATGCTCGAGGGGAACCTTCCTGCAGATGTACTGGATCGTTCACAGGCCGTCAATGTAAGGAGAAGAGTGAATTTGCATACATTGCCAGCGGAGTAGCAGGAGGAGTTATCTTCATCATATTCCTTGTACTGCTTGTATGGATGATTTGTGCGAGGTGAGAATATAAACTCCGATAAATCTTATTTATTGAATATTTTTAGTTTATCATTGTATTAATCTTTCTTTTTCTCTTCTCAATAGATCGACAAAGAAGAAGGAACCAAAGAAGACCCTAACACCAGCTATAGACCAAAACGGTTCACAAGTGAACTTCTATTACGGCGCTCACACGCCTTACGCCGAATCAATCGCACCATCCCACCATTCAACATACGCACATTACTATGACGACGAAGAGGATGGTTGGGAAATGCCTAACTTCTACAACGAAACTTACATGAAAGAGAGTTTACATAATGGAATGAACGGAAAGATGAACAGTTTAGCGCGATCAAATGCGAGCATATACGGAACTAAAGAAGACCTTTACGACAGACTGAAGAGGCATGCGTACCCGGGTAAGAAAGGTCAGTATTAGTTAAGCACTTAGACTAGTATACACTGCTATTTTTATATTGCAGCTTAATGCACTGTATTTAAGATTGCTTTTTGTTTAACACAAATACTTGTGTTCCTTTTCAAAACTAGTTCTTTAACGTGATCCCTTTCTACACTTTGGTATGAGTTTTAAGAATTTTGTACTCGATATTCTTACACGATTGTAAGTAAAACATATGAAACAACGCCTTTAAAATATGATTCAATATGTATTTTTATAGGCGCTATTTTATGTTTTTATGGAAAATACCGTTTATTGTGATAAAAGAGTACAAGACGAATAAAACTCGTAAACTAATGACGCTTATCGGGCATTGTAAAAACTTTCCATAAACACAATAATTTAAATGACCACGTGGTTGATAACATTTGTTTTGTGTTTCAGATAAGAGTGATAGCGACAGTGAAGGTCAATAGGCGTTATAGGAGTTATGTCTAATTCTGGTCAACTTTACATAATACTTTAGTACTTTTATCATATTCCCATAGTACTTACGGATGTATTAGTAAACGAACTGACGATCAGTTTAACAGTCTTCGTAAAGTAAAGGGAAAGTACTTACGTTGTATAATTTGTTTTTGTAATCTGTTAGCTTTATTGTTTAGTTTTTAAAACAAAGAATGTGTATTAACACACTCACTGTTTAACAATTTACAGCCCCACCAAATATAATATAGCTACGATTTTCTTTTAAATAATGATATTTTTTACAAAAACTTTCACTTAGTAACGATTGGCTGATAATTATTTTTTACAAATTGAAAATATCGTCAATTTATTTTTTTATTAAAACAGTGATTGTGTTGATGTATCACAATAAATAAAATGACGAACAAAATGCTCAAATATTTTAAGGCGAACACTGCCATATTCTTCACATTCAAATGAGGTAGCAATTTTGTATTTTGTAAATAAATATATTTTGTATATTTATATGAATTTAAGTATACAAGTGTTAGTACTAATTTATAATATAGTAATTTATGTATTAGATGTTTCGATTTAGACCTTATAGTACATATTAGTCTTAAATTTTGAATTGTGTTATTTTATATTTTGGTGTCGTCGTGTAAATTATAAGGCGCCATGGAATAAGGTTTGAATCATTATAAATTATTACTAACACAAGTAAAAATATTATACGTAAAGTTAAGTATTCGGTTTATGTTCTTTTAATGTATTATAAACTGGACTGTATTTTGAATGTATGAACGATTGAATGGGAAATGAATGGTTTTTTTATAATGAGATATAATAAGTATAATAGCGAGTTACATAAATATTGTATCAAATATTTTAAAGTTCAATATACGTATTACCTAATTTATGATTTTATACATATCCTTTTTTAACTTCAACTAATAAAAAACGTATAACAGTATGATAAGGTTTAGTTTGAAAGCTGTCAAATACTCAAGTTTGTCAAAGTCACTACTGACACGTCAAAGATAAAAAGAGGGTAGTTCAACATTTTTATACATGGTCACCCGCCATTTTGACTTAAATATTATACCATCACAATCACCTACCACGTTAGTTTAATACAAAAGGTACTTAAATATTTTTTACAAAAATTTTAATGAAATAAATTTTAATACATATTTATTTAAGACTTTTATTTCTACCTTCAGTTCCTGAATGCCAAGAAATTTAGTTACTTAACCTATATTTTATTGGGACATGTTGTTGAAACAAGACCATGAAACTTGTTAAACTAAGAAAAAACAGGCAAGAATAAACTCAAATAAAACTTTCGAAATAAAAAAAAATTCCTCCTTTTTTGAAGTTTGGTTAATGAGACAAAACTAAAAAAGCAATAGGAGAAAGGAGACTCATAAACTGTATCATAATAATTACTTTACTCATATATCTATTTGTAATCACGTAATCAGTTATCTTATGCAATTCAAGCAAAACAGCAACGACCTAATAAATATCAAAACAACATTACATACGTCACCATATACATAAGTATATAAACAGACTACTTACACATGTTCATACAAATATCAATAACAATGTTATTTACTTAAGCATTTGCAATCACCTTCACAAATTACGTATAAAGTAATTTGTGTACAGACTTGGGAAATATTTATCTGATTGACATTTGAACCGAAATAACACGTCTTTGTTTAACAAATATCATTATTGAGATGATTCAATACTCGTGTACTTTTTAGGTATCGTTTCAGTGACACAATTTTACGTCATGTTTAACCTAATTAAAAACGAATTGTCGAATTGCTTTTTTGCATTTAATCATTTTAGTCAGTATTTTCACTATGAATGATTCAATAAACGAGTACTTTTTAGGTATCGTTTCAATGACTCAAATGAATTCAAATTACCTATTGAATTGCAATTACTTGTTACGAAGTACTTATAGTATGTACTCGTATAGTTTTGTGAGATTCTATTACAAGTCAAAAGGTCTCCTGTCTCTGGCGAATTGATGTTATTAGTACAATGAGGAATAGGTATAATCACCACGCTAATAATACGTGTTGGTTAAGTACCAGGGTATTTTTTTACTTGTTATCTACTCGGCCCTGTGGACATTATTTTGTTTAGGTACATATAATACTAGTAGCGCTCCGCGGTTTCAACCGCGTAGTTCCCGTTCCCGTGGGAACACAGGGATAAAATATAGCCTATGTCACGCACCGATAAATAAGCTTTCCATTAGTGAAAGAATTTTTAAAATCGGACCAGTAGTTTCGGAGCCTATTCGTTACAAACAATCAAATCTTTCCTCTTTATAATATTAGTTTAGATGTCGTTTCGTTGCTTATACAACTGATCATATCATACTAACGTATACGATTAAGCTGTATATATCAAAATTCGTTTTGAGACAATCAATTAGAAGTCAAAGATTATTGGGAATGATATTATTACTACCTAAATTATCTAGCAAATATTTGTAAATAGGTATTGAAATCGGTCACCTTAAAGTAGTTATAGCAACAACAACAAGCAATCATTTAATATTTCTTATCTGCATAAGTTGTAGCAGGTGGACAATAAATATAAGTATCTATTTATAAATTATCATAGATTGGAGCAATTCAATACGGTATGACAAGAATCTCATGATGTTACTAAGGTAACAATTACTTTAATCAACTGAGGGCCTATTTCAAGACCTTCAGGTAACGGTACTCACCAAGTAAAGTTAGTCACTTAATTTATATCAAGTGACAAAGACAAAACTTGTGAAAAACTACTCGGAACATTACTTGAAGATGGTGAAATAGGCCCCGAATATATTATTTTATTGTTTAAAAACCATCATGATATAGGAATATGGTAATGTTATCAGACATTAGCTCTGCCCCGCGGTTTTACCCGCGTTAGACCTGCTCTTAATAGTAGTAGCGTGATGTTATATTGCCTCGATAAATCATCGATAAAATAATATAGATTGATTTTCTTCTATAAACCTTTTTACCATAACCACAATCTACACAACATTCCTCAAAAACCTCATAAACCATGTCCGTTATGTCTACATTACCGACACATAAATATATATAAATCTAAATAAAACAAACTACATTTTATATAAAATAATGCTAATTTATTCTCCAACACAGCCAATAACACTTAGAATACATAATACTTTAACCGTTTTAGACCACGCCATTACGGCTAAATATATTCAATACAAAAATAGTATTACAAAAGTATACAAGTATATAGTATGTTTATAATAATAATTAGTATATAGTATAATATATAATTAGTATATAATATTACTTGGAATGCTTTGCGCAGAATTCGATCATGTATTTGGCCAATGCTTGTACTTCTTCCAAAGTGACCGCATTGTAAGTTGAGGCACGGATACCGCCGACGTTCCTGAAATTTATATTTTATATCTATTACAATAAGGTCGATATTACCTTGTTTTGTATGATCTTTTATCTAATTTCTTATTTATCATTTTGTTGCTTATCTTGTATTGGTATGAACTTTATCTACACTATTATAAAATTCCAGTTTGGGTCATAATGACATTCAACAGTTATGATTTTTTATTACTATTAGAGTTATGAAGGTTCCAAACTACTCACAACAAATACATTATTGAAGCAATCAAAAAATCAATCAAATGTGCGTAGTTTTTGAAACCCAAGATAGGGGCCGGTATGCAAATGCATTAATGAAATTGAAAGTGATTGATTACGTTATTATGTAAGAAACTACTTCTTTATTATAACAAAAATTCCTTTATCAATATTATTAAACACAATGAAAACGAGTAATAAAACAAACAAACGGCTTAGTAATAAGCGTCACCAATTTATCTATACAATAACAAATATAGGTTGCAACATCTAAAGTGTAATAACCTGAAGATAACGTTTATTTTTATAGATAACGAATAAAAATAAAACGTAAAATACATAAGTATGTTTATTTGCATAATACATAACTTGAGTCAATGTCATTTCTATTTTTAATTCATTGTATTTTAAATTTCTATACCTATCGAGAATCGTACTTTTAATTCAATATTTATTTTCCGTAAAAAAAGTTAGTAATATGATTTATTTTAATTCACCAAAATGGTACTATTCGCGGTTGCATCGCAAAACTCTATTACACAACCAACTATAAGCAGTTTTTTTTGCTAACACCCTTCTAATTAGGCCTAAAATAGCCAAAAACACAAAAGTGACAAAGATTACAAAAGAAGGTTTTACCCACCTATGACCCTTCAGCTGTATAAGGCCCAAAGCTTCAGCTCCCTTCAAGAACTCCTTTTCAAGCGCCTCATCGCCAGGGTTGCCAATTCTGAATGGAATGTTCATTTTGCTTCTAACATTCTTAGCTACAGGTGCATAGTAAAAACCTTTAGATTCCTCAATTGTATTATAGATTAAGGATGCTTTCTTTTCAGCGCGTTCGGCCATCGCCTCGAGTCCTCCGAGCTTTTCTATCCATTGTAGCACTCTGCCCATTATGTAGATTCTGAAATGGAAATATATATACACACATCAAAAGTGTCTAGGGATCAACATATATTTTTGCAATAACTTTTCTCCTGATTGATATTAATTAAAATTTTCTTTAAGGATTCATCAAATAAAGTGTTTTCGTTTGTCACAGTAACGATAAACCAAGTCACCTTTGCATTAATAAAGAAATTTGCCATTTTCCTAATAAAGGGATTTTTGACATTTGAACCACTAACATTAAAGTTCGAAAAAAAGACTGAAATAACAGTTTTCTTTAAAATTTTATTGGGTAACTTAAACAATTAATAATCCGTGTTTCTACCGCGAACACTAACAACACAAGAACATCGGTTTGGCATACTCAAAATGAGTTCATCCAAATCACGCTGTGGAATGGCCGCCCATGTTCGTTGCAACAACAAAAAAAGGTCTTCTTGCGACTGGATACCCTCCATATTCGGCAGAGCTCTTCTCTGTAGCATATCCCATGCATGCTCAATCGGGTTCAAGTCTGGCGACTGAGCAGGCCAGGGCAGGACATTGATGTTAGCTGCGGCGAGAGTCTGTCTTACAACTCTTGCGGTGTGCGGTCGTGCATTATCATGCATTAACTGAAATAAGGGACCGATTTGCACTTGTAGAGGAACGATGACGTCTGATACAATCGTCTCAGCATAAATTTGAGCGTTGAGGTTGCCTCTGATCCAAATCAACTCAGTTCTTCCGCCGATCCAAATACCCGCCCATACCATGATGGTTCCACCACTATAAGGATGGACTTCCTGGCAGGATTTTAATCGCTGTTGGCGTCCAGGGGTTCTCCAGTGTCGTATACGTCTTGTATCCGGTCTCATACCAAAACGAGACTCATCAGAAAAGCACACGAAACGCCATTGTTCTTCTGCCCAATTTCTGTGTTCAAGAGCCCATTGATATCGAATCCTACGATTGTGCATTGCTATAGGTGGTACCCGTAGCGGTCTTCGGGAATGAAGGTTCACTTCATGCAAGCGGTTTCTGACTGTTTGGTCGCTAATTAAGTTCCCTGAAGAGTGATGAAGCCGCACGGCTAACATCATGGCGGTTATTGTTGGAGCTCTTCGAGTTAAGATTTGAATGTATCGGTCTTGTCTCCGTGTGGTGCAGCGATACCGTCCTCCATGGCGCTCAGCCACGGTACCAGTGCTTCGGTAACGTGTCCAAAGTCGACTGATAACACTCTGACTTGTATTCAGAGCTAAAGCCACAGTACGTTGCCGGGAACCAGCTTCTATCATTCCCACGGCTCTGAGCATTTCTTCCCTGCTTAAATGACGTCGCCGCTCCATAATAACGTTGGTTTTAATCAGTAGTAGGGAAACAGTAGCACTAATAATGTCTTCAATGCGTTGTATGTTTTTATAGGGAAAATATTGACAGCTGATTTTCATCTTTTACTCGAATTTGATTCACAGTTCCTGATTCAAATTATGAAATGCACCAAAAAGGATCCATATAAATTTATAAAATCATAAATTTATTACAAAGCCACATCTCAATCTCAAGAAATCCGCATAAAAATGCTTGATCCCTAGACACTTTTGATGTGTGTATATATAGTGTTAATTATAAGGCCTATTATATACAATGCTACGCAATTCTTCGACTATATTGTACGTGGTTTATTGCGAATTTATGAGACAGAGTTTTATATTTTCGCCAAAATCAAAATATATGGAAATCAAATTGTTGAAATTGAAACTTTATTAAATTTCCTGGACCATGATAAATACTACAAAGTAAATAATTAAACAAACTTAATATTAAAAAACTTACGCAAACATAGGAGGCGTATTCAAAATGGAGTCATTTTTGGCTGTGGCAGTCCAGTTCAATAGCGATGGGCATATCGGCAATGCTTGGTTTAGAAGATCTTCTCTTACTATCACTAATGCTACACCAGCTGTACCTATGTTCTTTTGTGCACCGCCGTAGATAACGCCGAACTGTAATGAAATTGATGAGTTAGTTACACTGCCGGCCAAAAGTTTGAGACCACCATGAAAAATATACAAAATGAAATAAAACTACATAAATAAGTTTTGTAAAACTTATAACTTTTTTTATTTAAATAATCAACTTACAATTACATATAAAATCAACAAAATTACTCACTAATTACAATTATTAATTATAAAAAAAATAAACAGTTTAAACTGACTTTTTATCAAAAAAGCCTCCCCTACATCTAATCACGTTTTTAACTAATCTAGGCATCCGGGCTATTAATTTATTCATTGTTTCTTGTGAAACATTGTTCAAACTTTCTTGTAAGATCCTCCAGAGGTCTTCCTTCGAAGTTTGGACAATGGTTTCGGACGTTTCTGTCGAGCTCCTCCCACAAAAGTTCTATAGGATTGAGATCTGGACTCTGAGGGGGCCACACCATGTTTTTCAACACCTGTTCTCTTTCTTTATATTGTAAATAACCTCTGCATAGGTTAGAACTGTGTTTAGGATCATTATCTTGTTGGAAAATGAATCCATCTCCAATCAAACGCAACCCGGATGGAACTGCATTTCGCTCCAATATTTCTTTGTACTGCTCCTTTTTCATAATTTCTTCGATAAGGACTAAATCTCCGGTTCCAAAGCCAGAAAAACATCCCCAGACCATAATAGAGCCTCCACCATGTTTGACTGAAAGCACTAAACAGTCTGGCATCATCTTTTCTTCGGCACTACGCCGTACAAAAACTCTTCTTTTCGAACCAAATATTTCAAACTTCGAATTATCAGTCCAAAGATCTTTTTGAAGTCTTCTTCAGTCCAATTACGATGGGTAAGGGCCCACTGCATCCGTTTCTTTTTGTTTTAAGGCCGTAACAATGGTTTTCGAACAGCAACGCGACCAAACAAATTGGCATCTCTCAGTCTTCCCTTTACTGTTGTCAATGATACAGGTTTTGATCGACTTTTATTGACTTCAGAGCGGATTTCTGGTGCTGTTAAGCATCTATTACGCTTGCTTGTTACAACGATGAAATGATTTTCGCTAGAAGTGGTTGCTCTTGGCCTTTCCGAGCGCGGACGGTCTTCATGACTGCCGGTTGTCCTGTAGCGAGTTACTGCGTTATGAACACAAGTCTTCGATAACTTCATCTTAGCAGCAATTTCACGTTCAGATTTGCCTTCGTTGTGTAAAGCAACAATGGCGGAACGTGTTTCACTTGAGATTTCACGCACTTTTCCCATTTTTGAAGATCTTCACTTAACAGAACAGTAGTACAGACTGAACAGACTCTAGCAGGAATAACTCCTTAAATAATCATGTTATGAATAGTTTTTATGACTTAAAAATATTCCTAAATATTCAACAACCTAAGGTCAACGCTAAACAATAACCCAACAAGTACAAAGGAGCCGCCATAAAATATAACAATAATTGTGACACCTGTTTCGAACGCGGCGCTCATCTATGGTAATTAAACAATGCCCATTTGTGGTATGATCTTTATGAAATTTATTAAAGAAATGGTGTATAGACATTCGTTATTATTCATAGATAACGCAGGTATGTATATTGTTTCGTTATCATACACAATTTCAAAATATTTTTCATTTTATAAGTTGTGTACCAAGTGGTCTCAAACTTTTGGCCGGCAGTGTAATTGATATTATTTTAGGTGTTAGATTCATAAAATATTTACAGAAAGGTACATCCGTATGGATCCTTTATGGACAAAGGGACAGAATTGAAGTAGATCTTTGACCAGCAGTGAAACAAAATTACGAGTAGGTTAATTAAAAATGCAGTCATTTACCTTTGAAACATCAACTTTTTTAGACATAAAGTTTGATGACATATCTGCTACGAGAGGCACCCCTTTGGTGTCGGGTATGAAATCGAACTCCACTCCTAGAAAAAGACATGAATAATCTTAATATTATTTTAATAGACTAAGAAGAGATATTCACATGAAATGTATCTTACATGGGAATTGAATAGATGATGAAATTGACCTATTGTTTGGGAGTCTGTTATGGAGACCAAACTGCTGATAGGGTTATCATAACAATATTAACTTAAATATGTATATTTAAATGTATATATAGACATATTGTTTTCAACTGATCTTATATCTCATATCTTATACATATCTCGATAACACACATAATATCTGTATCAGTTGCATTATGTTCAATGTTATAAAATATAGAATTGTTTAACTAACACTTATGATAATTTAGAAATAAACCACTTCTCTTTTTACCTCACACTAGTAGCTCCCCGCGGTTTCACCCGTAGTTCCCGTTACCGTGGGATTACGGGGATAAAATATAGCCTATGTCACGCACTGATAAATTAGCTTTCCATTAGTGAAAGAATTTTTGAAATCGGTCCAGTAGTTTCGGAGCCTATTCATTACAAACAAACAAACAAATCTTTCCTCTTTATAATATTAGTATAGACTACAAGCACATTAGATGTTATCTAATAAGTAAATAAACTATGATAGTGATCAAGTTCTTTCATAATTTACTAGTCATGCACAGTGAAAACTATAGTTCTACTAGCAGCGCCCCGCGGCTTCACCCGCGTAGTTCCCGTTCCCGTGGGAATTTTGGGATAAAAAGTATCCTATGTGTTATTCTGATGTATAAGCAAGATTATTGTAAAGTTTCATTAAAATCCATTCAGTAGTTTTTGCGTGAAAGAGTAACAAACATCCATACATACAAACTTTCGCCTTTATAATATTAGTAGGATCCTGGTTAATTCTTACTTCTTTAGAAATTTCGAAACTAAAATTCCTACAGAAATTAAAAAACAGGGTACAGTGTAAGAAGAGTGTCATAATCTGAAAAAAGTATGTAAAGTAACAATAACTAGATCAGATTACTTCAGTTCAAGATAATCATTAATAGTTCTGACAACAGACCATTTTAAAACAACTAGTCCTCTCTCATTCCATCATAGGTACATGTTGCTTTAATAAAAAAATATACTTAATTTAAATTTCCCCATGCAACTAGATCTCCAAAGATTCTTTACTACATCAATAACAACATAAATAATTGAAACACTTACCATGTATAGTTTCATTGGTACAAATGTGTACATAAGATGCGTTCGGATCTAACTTCCATTCAGACTGACGAGGAATGTCCACAAATTTTTCTGTTGGTGGTATCACAAGATTCACTTTACCATATTTCTTAGCCTCGCTTGCTGCTTTGGCGGACCAGTCACCTAGAAAATATTATACATTCATTAGTAACTTATTATAACACCATCAATAACATAGTTTCCTTAAGGTCTTTCTCTCTTTGTTGATATTAGTAGAGAAAGAAATATACAGTTAATAGTAGTAGATACTTTATTTGCCCAAAAGCAGTTAAATATGCAGTTGTAGGATTCCATTTTCTTTTTGTTTCATACAATCACAGATGCTCCAATCATTTAGATTAAATACTATATTTTAATAACTCTATTAATGTATTACTAACCAGTAACAACATAGTCAGCTGTGCCAGTCCTGGACATCAAGTTGAGAGGTAGAGCAGCAAATTGGCCAAGACCACCTCCAGCAATAAACAGGATCTTATAATTTGAAGGTACATCACTGAAAAATAGGCGCTTATGAGTAATCTTTTCATCTACCTATAATATAAAGTATTGAATTGATTCAGATTATTTTCTTAAGATTATCTTGTAACCAGGAAAAGGTTGATGTAGCACAAGACACAGGAATAACACATATTCTATTGCGAAATTCTGACGGGATTGTGACTTTTTATTTTACGCAGGTAGAACCGATAAACAAATTTAAGAAACAAAACTGTTATGTAAATCAATTATTATCCTAAATCCTCATACATAAAATATTACCCTCAATTTTATTTTTACATACTTAGACCAGGTTCCTTTCTATTTATTTGTGATTTGATGTTATTTTGTAAACAAAAAGATTTAAAAACCGCGATGCTTTTTTTGAACTTTTGAAGTACTGTCAAAGTGTGAAACAAATTGACAATCAAAATAAAAAAGCATTGAAAAAGTCAGTTCAAGTCAAGGTCAATGACAAGGGCATTTCCGGTAGATTAACCCTATTACTTTCTGCCAAAAATAAAGAACGAACTATTTATTTATTCGGAAATAATAACTCATTCAGAGAGGACGGAATGTTTGACCGTGGAGGAATCTGCGCGGGAGGAGATCCCATCCACAGGCAAGATTCCCTGCTCTGATCTCTGATCTCAATTTATAAACTTGGAACATAAGCACATCAAAACTGAAATGAAATTTGAAAAATAAAAACCTATACTTATGGGAGGTAGGGAAAGTACCTTCTTGTTATTTAGTCTTGTTAATTAGCAACTTACCGCACGGTAAGAGTAAAATAGGAATTACCAATTCTGAATAGAAAAAAATAATCTTATATTCTACTTATAATCCTTAAGATTTCATTTATAAGTAAGTACATATTATATAAATCTACTTATAGACAATATATCGAATGATTAATAAACCTACCTGACATCACATTTATTTTGATATAATACGCATACGCACTAAATAAAAATAAACAAATACTTAAAACCTATCTTAGTACTTATATTTTGATAATCAAAAGCTCACGAACTCAGGTACGGCACCAATAAAAATATAGCACTAAATACTTACAGCAATCTTCTTACAACATCTTGAATTTCTTTATTTAAGTTCATGTATGTTGCTGACCGGTGACTGGTTTCTAATAAACTTATTCCAGAATTTTGAAAGTTTGTAAGTTCATCTTTTATAACTTCGTATACCTGGACATAACAACGACAAGTTTAATTTTAAGTACTAAACAAAATTACTAATATGTTAAAAAATACTTTTAAAGTTAATTAATAAAATAAACGCATTATAAATTCTTACTTCTTCGGGTAATTTTGCTGGTCCAGCACCAAAATTGAATACTTTAGACATTTTGAAGTAGTTAAATGTCCACCTTCTACTTAATTTCACCCAAAACACAACCGTTTTTATCAAGCTATAAAATAGTACTGATATAATTCAACAATTGACGAAGGCGGTCAATGTTGATTTGTTTAATCTACAGTCAGCGATAGGGCTCTCTGTCTACACAATCGTGTGATGCGAGGTAGGTTATCGCCCTGCATAACTTGACAACCTGTTTGGAACTATATGTATGTATATTATATTTAAGTTTAAAATTATGTACGTGTATAGAACAGAATATGAAATTAACGCGCATTTCTCCTTTTTTATGGTTTAAAGAATTTGTTATAAGTTTATTGAAATTATTGCTTGTTAAATAAAATTCAATAAGTACTTCAGATCATATTGGAGTACTGGAGTACTCCAGTCATTATACGTCGTATAAAGTCCTAACGTAGTTATATGTAAATATTATTATTCATAGTACATACTTTATAATGAACCGGTGGGTTATATTAATTTGACCGTAATTAGTTGAATGTCATTTCATTTAAATTCATAATTGTTACCATTAGATAGTTTGTGTTATGTTTAAAAATATAATATGTTGCTAAGGTATACGTATGTATAGATGTATATCTATGGATAGACATTTAATATTTTTTAAATGCTGTGGTAATGCTAATGGTGTAAGTTATTTATTAAATAAAAAGATATTCTCATCTAAGTCATATAGGTAAGTAAAATCATGTTCTGAATTAAAAGTTACTACGATGTTATATAATTGACTTACAGTAATTAAAAAAAAATAAGGGTTTAATGTACCTTTAAATAATTATTATGTTTACAAGGTATAGGTACGAATAGACATGTTCTAAATCCCACCCTGTTAAAAAATATGGGTTTCATTTCATTCAAGTGCAACAACATGAAGAAAAAAGCCTGCGGTGTGTGTTGCTATAATAGAAAAGTACTATTTTGTCTATGATTTGTTTGACTTTGGCGTTTGTTTGATTATGCCATAGATTCAGTTTGTCATTAATTCAATCATTCACTCAATTGAATTTCAGTTCGATTTTCTCGTAAAGTGGTCGTTGTTGTTACGGGATTTTATAATTTGGTTCATATTTTATCATTATTTGTTTTATAAAATAACAACAATAATTTTAAAGCTGATACTTTCAAGGATATGCCTCCTGTAAAAGATGAGAGTATAAGGGAGGGAAACTGTTTAGAGATCATAAACATAACTGAGAAGAGTCCCGCAAAAAATAGTGCTTTGGTGGACGTGAGAGCGTGTAATAAACCTTCCGCTAAGGTAAGATTTAGAATAATTGTACTAAAAAGCTTTTTTAAAATGCCTATAGTTACAAAGTTATGTAATTATCCCTTTATAAAATAACTAAGACAGGTACTCAAAGTTAGGTATAAGTACTCTTGATACTATCAATAATTTTATCAAATAGACTTTGGTACATAACTATTATGAAAGTAATATTATGAATTCGTATATCATTGTATAACAAATAATATTAAAAAAAAACCTACATTATTCTAAAATATGTTGAGAAAAAATACACTTAAAAAAAATACCATGAGATCAAAAAGAACCTCTATAATTTTTATAACAATAAATAAAGAATACATTGATTTATTTCCTCTTAGTTACAAATCAAACAACATTATGAAAGCTGCACATAATCTGGTTTCATGCATGTAATCACATCAATATGCATATCAATTAATGACTTTCACTAATGGAGACTATTAAAAACTATGTTTGCATAGGCAAAACAATGTAATAATAATAGGTATATTGCAATAGTCCCAGCAGAACCGGGGACTGTCCCTGGATGCATTTTATAGTGTTATACGGGGATAGTCGCCGGATTGTGCATCCTTTACAAAAGATTAAAAATATCAAAGGGCTACCTGTGTGTTGGCTTTGGCTCCAAAAAACTGGGACACTTATATAGTTCCTTGGTTGGAAAAGTTAGGTATAGTAGTTATACATTAATTGTTAGTACCTACCAAATCTATCAGTAATAATTTAACATCCTTTGTGTCCATGGTTTTACACATATCAAATTAATTCTGATAGAAAATTTGATTGTTCCTATGGCACTGCGAGAAAGTAGTTTTCTAAAATAAAAATGACATGAGACAAGGAGTTAACTGCTGTCATACACATAAATAAAAAGTACCTAAAATTCTTATAAATAATTTTGGTTGTCATGTCATTCTTATTCAATATGCTATATCTGAAATTCTTGTCTAATCTCGGTCAAGTCTTGTTGATCGAACAAATTAAGTAATATGTCTTAATTAGATACAGAAAATGTCTAATTTTGATAGTATACTACTTTGAATATTGCAATAAATGTTATATTACAAATTTCAACATTATTCTTACTTAATTTGAGTTTTTGGACAAGTATTTTAAATTTAGATGTAACATCACCATTTTAATCATTACCGGGTTTCTTAAATTCATAGGTATATCCCTAAGAATAATAAAATTGACAGTTAAAGCTTTTTAAATAAATAGTAACATAGGTATATACATTATACAGAGCCAAACAGAATCTCTAGCCTGACTGTAATTCTATTGGGTACGTAAATCTTGTTGCAAACCCCCTATAGTCAAATGGCGAACCCCTAGACTAGAGAGTACAGATATACCCTACTTTAAGACATCTTGATCTAACATACTTATGAATATCAAGAAATATATCTACCGCAATGATGTAATCATACAATCACATAATTAAATGCTTTTGTATAATCTACAAAGCATGACATAAGTGCTACTCAACAATTTAGCCTACTTCCAAGTGGTAAATGAACACTTTATATTTGTTGGTACTTTTTATGCTTTGGTGAACATAATGTAACATCTTATCATTTGGCAATAGTTGAGGGGAAAGTGTTGGTTGCAAAATAGTTTTGAAGTCTTGATACGGAGGATAGACAAGAATTTTTCATATACTTTATTATTGTACCAGTAAGACCTAATTTTAGGAATGCAGAAGTAAAATGTTGAATACCCAACGGTTTCAAGTTTTTTAGTGATAACAAGTTTGTGATAGTTTTATATCAGTAGTTTAACAGTAGTATACTTTAATGATTCACTCCCCCTAAAATGCACTTTGTACCATTCGTAATTGATTGATTCTAAAATTAATTTTCTTATCGCAAACATTTATTATGAACATGGAAATTCACATTGAGTATGGAAAATCACTAAAATAATGAATGTTTTTGAGTTAATGATAGTACTTAAATCTTTAAATAATTATACATTTCTATTTATAGGATTAAATAAGTAATATGTAGGTGCAGTCCCAATAAAGTAATTAAAAATAAATTAAAAAATATTTACATTTATTAGTATCGAATCTAGCAACTAACTGGTAATTCCTCCTTCATCAAAATAAAAAAATATTGAGTACAGTAGCGACCTTTCAAATAGACATGTATCTGATTATGTAAACGTAATAATAGCAGAAGTAGGCTTGGAGAAGGTCTAAATCATTTTGAGAACAACAAAATTGTATGTCATTTGAAAAATACTCAATATCATTGTCCCTAATAAAAATAATACTTCAACTCAAACCGAAAATATTACAAAGCAGTGGCGAGGGGTCCATACAAGACGATTCCTACCGTCTTCCCTTTTGAAAACAGACCAACTTACACTACTAAACTCTAAATTATCTAACACTCATACTTCAACTATATATTAACGACACCTACTTACTTATAACCACATATTAAAAAAATATCTGTTTTTAATAAATCAAATTAAAATAATACTCAAAGAATACATAGCGTAATATTCATCGCATAAGAAACGATCTAACTACCTCATACTGAAACAAAATCATAATAATCATTAACTGCTATCTGTTACGGTTCAAAATCGCTTGGAAGCACCTAGCGCTATACAAAGTTACAATACACCTACATCGTATAAGAAACGATCTAACTACCTCATACTGAAACAAAATCATTATAATCATTAAATTCTATAGGTTACGGTTCAAAATCGCTTGAAAATAAAACGTTTTCCCTTGCAGGTCTAGCGCCATACAAAAGCGTATTCACAACTACATACAAATGAACCGTTCCGATACAAAATTCACGCACACATTGAAACATATTCGCACAAATTCACGCCCAAAAATAAGACGCTCGGCCACCGTCTTGCTACTAGATACTATTAATTATTCTGTGCCAGCCAAGGATCAGACCAGAGAAAGAGAGAGAAAGAGAACACGGCTGTTGACGTTTTGCAAAGCGTATTCGCGTATGTCAAGTGTCATGCCATTTAAGTTTTCGCGCGTTGTAACAGTTTTTGTTTTGTTGATTTTTACGATTTTACATGATAATATTATTTACGCGACTTATTGTTTTATGTAGTATTTGTAAAGTTATTATTACGTATACCTCAATTGTAAATTTGATATAATTAGTGAGTTAAATACCTAAATTCGATATTATTGGTTTTCGTGTTGTGAAGTGTGAAAGTTAAAATAAAACAAAACAAAAGATTATTGCATATTGAGCAACTGTTGCTTACTGGATAACCTGCTAGGTGAGAATAATTTATTTAGTAAATTGGACTTAAAATACTACTTGAAAGTAGGGTAATTTCTTGATAAGTAATAATATAATCTTTTTAGATTGATTTCAACTAAAGGTTATCAAACGACCTGTATGAAAGTATACTCGAATTGTTCTTAAAACTGCACAGTTTTTTAAAATTGAATATGTTAGTCTATTGAAATAGGTTCAACTTGTATACAACTGAAATTTTATTCCAAATTGCATGCATAATTATGATGATTGCAACATATTTTTTGTTGCATTTTTTAGTTTAAATTTAAATTACATCATAACTATTACACACATAAAAATATGAATGAATTAAATATAGTGAAATATAATTTATTTAAATAATAAAATAAATAAAGAGGCAGAATTAAAACTAATAAATGAAACATATTTTTTTTGTACCTCCAGTACCACCCATAAGTAGAAGTTAGTTAAATTAGTTATTAATAGTTAGTTCTGCTATATAAAGGAGGCAGCAACTTCAGAAAGTATACAAATTACCTAATTGTATAATTTTATGAGATCTGTGTCCGGTTTAATTTTTTAAATCTCTTTTTTATATTTAAATGATAACGGGGTATATAGCATAAAGTGTTTTGTTTTCTGTGTTTGTTATTTTAGATTCAAAAGTATATAAATCCGTTAGAATTTGTGTGTTTATCTTTATGTAAGCAAACAAATAACAATACAGCTGAACCGATTTTGATGGGCTTTTCACATAGCAAATAGTCAATATAATTTTATGTTAAAATTAACATAGATCAGCAAGAAACGTATTTCTTGAGTAAAGTCGCGGAAAAAAGTTTGTCATCAGTCTCATCCAAAATGATGTAGGCGTCGTTTTTTTTTTTGGATCGTCTTCCCTTTCGGAAAATTTCACCCCTCGCCACTGTTACAAAGTTCATTATTCTATAGGTCATATTAATTTTGAGTGCGTTACGTAATGGACGCTCATTTTAATATCAACCTGATAATGTATTGGTGAATAATGAATTTGAATTTCTCTAACATCAGAGGCGCAGTGATGGCAACGACTCAACACGTTACATTTCACTTTTTTTTCGCCTGCCGTTAAAGACACGCGCTTCTATTGCTCTCGTAATCACTCGCACACAATAATTATCTTTTCATTCCGTCTAAGCACAAGTGCAGTGACTTAATTAGTGATCATTGTTCTATCTGTACGCACATTTATATATTGTTTTTTTTTGTTAATGCATCCCTTTTCTTTTAAACATTTCAGTGTTAAGTTCGTCATGTGTTGGTCAGCTGTGTTTTATGTTATATTATTTACATGATTGAGTTTAAGAATGCACAAGATTATTTAGTTTTGGAGTGTGCCTCTATGTAGTGCATGTTTTTGTTGTTGCACCCGATTAGGCTGGAGACAGGATGACTAATTCACAGGTACCTATATACTATTTTATTTTTATTTTGCACCTTGCAAGTTTTAGTTTGTTCCTTATTATCAATGCAGTAGAGTTTACTTTACAATTTGTTTGTGCAAACTAGAGCTTGCATTTTATTTAAGTATTTATTGTAGAACTCGCTTAATACACCGGTTTAGATTTTAGCATGATACACAGATTTTTAGTGTTGGGAATGCAATGATTTCGGTAGGCGAAATGTAGATTTGCTGCTCAATTTTCATGCACCTCTTTTCCTTTGTAATAAGCGGGTTCTATTAATAGTAGTGTGTGTTGTATTTTGTGCTTATTATACTACTTCCCTGATTGAGATAAAATTGGTTATATTGTCTCCTTATTGACTTCCCTTATCCCTTCATACACTTTTTATTTGAACAAAAATTGTACTGTCTGTACGTTAAACTTAATTTGATCCGTACATATGTTAATTGATGTTAATTAACTATCTCGTCTTGAACAGCACAATACTATAAACTTTTCAAATCATCGTTCGTTGTTTTAATTAAACATCTCTATGCTGGTCTGATATTACGATGTAATTTAAGATAGTTATTAAATTTATGCGTACGTTTTATAAATGTGCGTTAATAGTTCTGTTTAAAATTCGAAATTATACGTTAGTTTTTTGTTTACATTTGACCACTGTTAACCTAGTTTTTTTTTTGTTTCTACTAAGAAACATCGAAAGAGACAAAGGCTTCTTGACGATTAGTAGGTACAGCGACTAGCGAGGAAGAATAGCCGTTATTACTAATTACCACGCTTGCCTATTGTGGTATTTTTAAACTACTTACTACGTACCTTCCACAGAATTTTTGATATACCTACGTAAAATCTAGATAAAATAATTCAAATATCGTGACATATTTTTGTATGAAAGGTATTCGAAGCAAGCAATTAAACTACGCAAGTGAAATGAAAGGCAAATAAATGTGCTAACTAAAATAGTATTATACTCGCTATGGTGAACATAACAACACAGTTTATCGTGTAATTGGTACAATTTAAAGTGGGATACTTTGCAATGGTAGGCTATGAATCTTCATCATTTGATCATCTTCCACCCACGAAGAAACTTTGGTCAATGATATGATCATTCTGCCTAATATTTATTTGAATTTCGTGGTTGCATGAAGTAGTAACCTTGATATTAAAGACTTCTAGAGGGGAGGGGAGAGGCACGTAAAGTTGGTTCAGGATTAGGATGTTTTTGATGTCAAAATAATTTCAAAATTAGACTCCGATTCCGCGTAGTTTGCCGAAATGGACACTGAATTTGTGTAAGTTGGCTCAACTGTCAAATACAAGGGTATTAAAAAGTGAAAATTCTAATCAAACCAGTAGCAGTAGAACTATAGTCAAAAGTATATTCAGTAGAACAAAGTTACACGTATTTATCATTAAAACTGATGGAACTTAGAAAACCGTCGTATTTCTTTCGTTATAGTGATCTAGATCTAAGTTCGGAACTTTCTAGTTCCGCTACTAATTATTGTAAGTAACACTAATAAGTATTCAATAAAGTTTTGAGGAAATAATAACCCCCTTTCGTACGAACAGATAAACATAGACAATATCATGTTTGTTCTACATTGTCTTATGGACGACCAGACTAATTGCAGAGACTTTGACGGGAAGTATATTATTTTGAGCCTTACTGCATAAAGAATAGGGGAGAAAATAATTTACTGTAATAATAAATTGCAATAAAATCGTTTAATACCATACCATAGTATACCATCAGTGCATACTATTCATGAATTCGTTTAGAGTAATCATAGTGGATTGCGGATTTTCTCTTTGCGTGCCAGTCATTATGTACATGTTTGAACTAACATAGGAATATGAGTTGTCAAATTTCACTAAAACCATGATTTTATTTAAAACAGTTACAACTATTACAAATTCATCAGAAGTCGGAAAGTTTCTGCAGTATTAAGGTTACTTGCTAAAGCTAGATTTAGTTTTCTCTTTTTAGCTATAAAACTGCTATTTCAAACGACATTTTCAGCCAGTTTCTTAGCCTTTCATTTTACTTGTAATACAATTTTAATGGGAAAATAATTAAAAAATTCGCAGTTTACATAAACTGTACAAAAAGAGATCATTTTAAAAGATTATTATAATACGTAGCGTAGTGTAATTACAGCGACTATTCTTTTGTACTAATCGCCCATTAAGCTAAAGCCTTTCACAGAGAAAAAAAACCTTTGTCAGCAATTAATATAAAAATTACTTTTAGATATGGTTCCGTGGCGTGAGAAGCTCGAAATTCCGCCATGTGTACGGCGTGCCATTCAAAAGAGAGCGTTGTTACGACAACATAAAGATTACAAGGAACGCACATGATTCCAACTTTTGTGCCGTGAATCCTAAGTTTGTGGCTATCGTAACCGAAGTCGCTGGCGGTGGAGCTTTCTTGGTTCTGCCTTTGGATCATGTAAGTATAAATCATTATTATTTATTTACGTTTAAATACCCAAATTGCAGATAGGTCACAACAGGGTGAACAGGCAAATAAAAGGTTTGATTCCCGTGCGAGGTTTATGTTTGCTAGTTTCACAAATGTTTGTCTCGGTCTGTAAGTGATATGGGGTGAACCTAGCCAGTATATTAATTCGCAAGTTTTCAAGCTAAAACCTATTGTTTAAATTACGATTTCCATTCAAGTAAATGATTGTGTTAGATTGTAAGACTAGGTAATTGATATTTATGTTGCGTGTTATTTAACTGCTCAATGCCATAAGCAAAGTGATGTCATCCTAAATAGTTATTTGATTAATGATTCAACATTTACCTTATAAGAATTTGTGTTTGTCTTAGGTCATGTATCGGTATATCCATAAAGATTTGATTTAAACTAACATAAGCGTCATGTTAAACATAAAATAACAACTTTATCGACCCTATAAAATCTATTTTATTCGACAAAAGTCGTAATGCGTTGCGCCATGATATCGGTCTGTGTGAAAAGTGGTTTATCACTTTTCCTCCCTAACAAGGTACCTGGTCAGATTTAATATTGTATAGACCACTTTCGATGTCACTCCCTTGAGACGGCTTTTACTTTGGATTAATAATAATGTGTTGTCAACTGGTCTTTCTCTGATATATCTTCTATCTATTCAATGCGCTAGATAGAGTGTATAGTTAATACATTTGACGAAAACATTTTACAATAAGTTACATTTCCAAATTAATCTAAATATGTGTTACTAAATGTGTCGAAAAACATCGAAAGTGATTTTGTCTTTGCTGGATAATATTTCTCGAGTCGTCATAAAGTTTTAGATCCACCTCTTATCTTATGACAACAAAGGGAACCTTTTGCTAATCGTGCAAAACCAGACTGAGGGGTTTAAACATTAACTTAAACCAATACTAAACATGCTTACTAATGTTTTACGTTCCCAAACAAGTAATAACTAGGCAAGTTTTATCGCGGCACTGCAAACATTACTCACCCTTCTCTAATATCGAAGTTCTGTTGACATACATACCCGAAAATAGTTACCTATCCAATTTGCAAACGTCGTCCTTGCCTTGTCTATCAATACAGGTATCGTCAATGCGTCGTTTCATTTCATTATTGTCTTCATATAATCGTGTTGAATGTAACTCAACGCGATGTATGCTCACGCCCGTCCTATTGAAGTTTTATAACCGTGAGAAATATTAGAAACGTTTTGTTCGATACAAAAATGTTTAAATCACTTCATCGGCTAATTTTACAGTTCAACGTGTTGTTTTTGCGCTTACGACAAGTGTTAGATTTCATAGAAAGAGATTAGGTTTTTGTGTTTAATTGAAAGTTGTTTATAACCACGTATAACGGTGTATTTACCCAGAGACTATGATCTAATGCAATGTACCTGTGTTGTATATAATTCTATCAACGTTCTAGGCTAATTGAACATTGATAGCTTTGTACCAATTTTATGCAAATGAAGTCATTATCCTCGTTATGGGACACCATTAAATACGGTTATGTATTTGATTAGCTAAATGGCTAATGTCAATAAAATCCAGAGGTTTACTGTCGTGGGTCTTCGAGAATATTTTTCTGAACCGTCATTCCGAATTCAATACTTATAGCTAATTTATCTGGGCGCCATAAAGTGTAACACCATCATTAAACTTTTTTTGACTAGGTGAGCTCTTTCAAGATGAGACTGATATATTTTACGTATTTTACTAAAAGCGTGGCGTTTTAAACAACCTATTGATTGTGATCTTAAATAACGAAACAGATGGAGCTTCGAGCGTCTCAATTTGTTTTCCACCCGTATATTTCTCACTTCAATAAGCCTATACTTACTTATAAAATAATAATAGGATAAATCAAATCTTTTCAATTGTAAACCTGTGGTTAAGTAACTAAAA